>CAJFCP010025441.1:27746-43614 GCA_904066005.1 Synergus itoensis
CGTTCGAACAATTTTCGTATACGAATGTACTGTTTGTCTTTTTCTAATCACGTGAGTAAGAGTAAGATAGAAGCACTAATTCGTATACGAAAATTGTTCGAATGATCTCGAGAATAGAGCCCCAGGCCTATATGTAAGCGCAGTCGCCATCTTGAAAACGTAAATTACATGTAAAAAACTAGGGACGTAAATTACGTACGTAATTTACATGTAAAAAACTATGTAAATTACCTAAGGTAAATTACGCGTGCAACCCTGCCGCAAGGCTGACTCCAGGTAGTATATGCTCGAAGTTTATTACATTTTTTACGTATAATACGTAAATTCCGTATTATACGTATAAAAGTTCAAGTTACGCGTAACTTAACAACCCTGGTCGTCAGGAAGTTTAGCATGAAGTGGAGCGGGCAAATATCAACAACAATCAACAATATATATAACATAACAGAACAGTGCATTTTATTGTGTTTATATTTTAAAAAAATGCATTTTTGTTAAAGAATTGTTAACTAAGTTGACAAAATCATGGAGAAAGTTAGCGTGGAGACGCAAATCTCCGCTATCGTTAACGATATTTTAGTAAGTTTTCAGTATTAATTATTTTGTAATATTATATAATATTATATATATAATTATATAATATAATTTATAATATTATTATAAAATTATAATCTATAATATTTAAATGCCGCTCCGAAAACACAATGAAACCCGTTTTTATAGGTTAGGTTTTACCAAGTTACTATGCATAGTAACATGTATTTTAAATATTTTAAATATTTAAATATTAAATATTTGAAAATTTTAAATATTTTAACATGTATTTTAAAAATACATGTATTTGCATGAAATATGTATAATGTGTAAAATCAGTCAAACCTTCACTGTAAAAAAAATTTCCTGTAACTTTACCACTACGTTTTGTAATTATACCAAAACTTGTAATATTACTTCTTTCAGAGTAGTAAAAACATCACTTTCAACGTAGTAGTTTTACACGTTTTTGTGAATTTACTACTTTGAAAGTAGGAAATATATATTACCTACTTTCATTGCAGTAAATTCACAAAAACGTGTAAAACTACTACGTTGAAAGTGATGTTTTTACTACTCTGAAAGAAGTAATATTACAAGTTTTGGTATAATTACAAAACGTAGTGGTAAAGTTACAGAAAATTTTTTTTACATTGTTTAATCAAATCCCTTTAAAAATGGAAGCCGAAACAGTAAAAAATTAATAAAGTAAATAAACAGGGTGTCTAGCGTACCGGCAAACCGGGAAAAACCCGCGAATTTCATTTAGAATAAGGAATTTTTTTGTGTTTTGTTGAAAAATAGACTTTTTTCTACTTTATCTTCTTTTTATTATATTTCTACATTATCAAATTAAAAAACCAAGAAAAAGCCGAAATTCAAATTCAAAACAGAAAAGTAGTTGATCATTATATTAAAAATTAAACTGAATATTCTGTAAATATTTGCATTTTATCATTATTTTAATTCAAATGTACCAATGATAGATCGATTTTTAATAACATACAAAAGTGAAGATTTCAAGCAGACCTGGAGATGGCATTGACAGCGCCAATAACTTCAAGTTGCTTGACATTCTTTAAAATCGTTCAAACTGCCTTGAAAACTTATTTGAAATATCTCAATGAAATACCTCTTGTAATACCTTAAAATCATTTTAAATCTGTTAGAGTCCTTTAAGGTATTCTAAAATCCTTTCAAATCCTTTGAAACCATTTTTCAATGACTTTAAATCACTTGAAAATCTTTAAAATCATTAAAAATATCTGGAAACCTTACGAAACTCTTTTGAATAATTTAAAAATCCCTTTGAATTTCCTTGAAATTACTAAAATTTCTTCAAATCATTTTAAATCTTTTAGAATCTTTTGAAAATCTAAAATATTTTTAAAATTCTTAAACAATTCCTTAAAATCACTTAAAATATCTTGAAATCAAAATTTCAAAAACAGTTGCAATTATTGTTACTTCAGCGAGGTCCCGATGGTTCACTTTTTCGAAATTTTGATTTTTCGAAAAATGGCGGACATTTTCCCAAAAAAATAATTTTTACCATGTTTTTTGTCCTATTCGACACTCAAAAATCAGCAAAACGAAATTTTTCAAAAGTGAACCATCGGAACTTCGCCGAATGTTTTCTGAAAATTAAAAAGAAAATTCATCATGATACATTGAGACCCTTTATATAAGAAAAATGCAAAAAAAAATCGATTTTTGAAACCGACAAGGTGTAAGTCCCCCTTAAGCTTATAAACCCTTTTATTTTTCTTATAGAAACCAGAACCTGTAGTAGAATCGTTTAGTTGCTTTGTGGTTCATAACTCAGATGAAGAGAAGGAGAAGATAGAAAAATGGCAAAACGAATTGTCTGCTGCGATGACAGGATTGACCCCAGATCAGCAAGAAAGTGCTGTTCGCCAATATCTTATCTTGGCAGCAGGAATGACAAACGACAGACGTTTGGAATTATTACTATCGATGCTAGAAACCTTAGTAAACAAAAATGTTTTGCCTGCTAGGTAATAAAAGCACTAATTACACTACCGTCGGAAATTATGCGTACGACTGTCGTGAGCGCTAATAAAAATCACTGCTGACTTCGAACCACGATATCTCAGTGAAAAAAAAAGAGATAGGACATTTAAAAAAAAAACAGTTGGAAAGCTTATGAAATTCCACGTCCAGTGGTACCCAAAAAATATTTTTTTGACCTTCTGAAAATAATACAGCACGTGAGGAGTTTAAAAACAAAATTGAAAATTTTCTCAAATTTTCTACCTCAACTTCAACTTTTAGCATGACCTAGGAAAATTTTTTCAGAAATCTCAAAATTATAAGACATAGAGTCTGAAATCTTATCTTCAATTTAAGCCAAGCAAATTTAAAAAATCTTCATGGGTACCCGAGATACGATTAAAAATGTTGAATCGTGTCTGAGTTGCATTTTAGTCGACGATCACGGTTTTCGGCCGCACAGTGTTCAAAAACGGGATTTTTTGGATCAAAATGGGCTACAGCTTACAATTCTCAACCGATTTGGACCTTTTTTTTTTAAACTACTCGAGAATAGTTGTACAAGACCGTCTATAGAATGGATTTTTGAATTGAAGCCTGACTAATTATTTAAATAAATAAATAATCAGGAAAAATTACACTTTTTGAGAATGTGATTTTTTTTTCTCCGAATATAAGAGTGTCATAATGCAACTGGGCCTTGGAATCAATGTTGGTACTCATAAGGAACATATACAATTAATTTTAGTTTGAAGCTAATTGTTATAAACAAATTATATAAACAAATACATGGATGAGATGCTCATGGCACAAAAAACTTTTTGTTGGTTGAAAATGCTGAAATATCTCATCAGAATAATGCTCGTAACAAACAATGACCATATCTTAACAATTACTATTGTTATAAACAATTTTAATAAACAATTTGAATTTTTTTTCATTTTTTCATAGTAATATGTTGCTTTTCTTATCCAATGGACGTAAAATAAGTTTGAAACAGATTATTTAAAATAAAAAATTGTATTAAATGAATATTTCTTATTGTTTATAACGAGAACTATAAACAAATTCCAAAATTAGTCATTTTCACTTGCGAAAAAATTTTTTTCCAACTAAAACATCCTCTAGACAATCAAACAGTAATATATCAAATTTTTAATTTGTTTTTGAGAGAAAAACAACATACTCATGAAAAGATGAAAAAAACTTCAGATGTGTTTATAAAATGATTATTATAACAGTAATTATCAACACGTGGTCGTTTGTTACTATCGAAATATTACTGTTCGGTTGTCTGGAAGACGATTTAATCGAAAAAATAATTTTTTTCTGAGAGGAAATGATTAATTTTGTAATATGTTTATAATTTTTGTTATAAACAATTAGAAATATTTAGTTAATACAATGGCTTATTTTAAATAATCTGTGTCAAACATATTTTACGTCCATTGGATATGAAAAATAACATATTTCTATGAAACAATGAAAAAAATTCAAATTGTTCATTAAAAAATTTTATCAAAATAGTAACTATTCACATATTTAAATTATTTGTTATTGAAATATTACTGGTTGGTTGTCTGGAGGATGTTTTAGTTGAAAAAAAAATTTTTCGTAAGTGAAAATGACTAATTTTGGAATTTGTTTATAGTTCTAGTTATAAACAATAAGAAATATTTATTTAATACAATTTTTTATTTTAAATAATCTGTTTCAAACTTATTTTACGTCTATTGGATAAGAAAAGCAACATATTTCTATGAAAAACTGAAAAAAAATTCAAATTGTTTATGAAAATTGTTTATAACAATAGTAATTGTTAAGATATAGTCATTGTTTGTTACGAGCATTATTCTGATGAGATATTTCAACATTTTTAACCAACAAAAAATTTTTTGTGCCATTGAGCATCTCATCCATGTATTTGTTTATATAATTTGTTTATAACAATTAGCTTCAAACTAAAATTAATTGTATATTTTCCTTATGAGTACCAACATTGATTCCAAGGCCCAGTTGCATTATGACAGTCTTAGATTCAGAGGAAAAAAATCACATTCTCAAAAAGTGTAATTTTTCCAGATTGTTTATTTATATAAATAGTTATTCAGGCTTCAATTCAAAAATTCATTCTATAGACGGTCTTGTACAACTATTCTCGAGTAGTTTGAAAAAAAAAACGTCCAAATCGGTTGAGAATTGTAAGCTGTAGCCGATTTTGAACCAAAAAATCCCGTTTTTGAACACTGCGGCCGAGAACCGTGATCGTCAACTAAAATTCAACTCAGATACGATTCAACATTTTTAATCGTACTTCGGGTACCCATGAAAATTTCTATCTTAAAAAAGTGGTGTCACGAAATATCTCGAAAATCTCGCATACATTGTTGTTGCAAACCTGATTGGCTTTTGAATGACTTGAAGTTGAATGAAAAAAAAAAAACAAATTAGAGCAAAAAAATTTCACGAAAACCTTTGAAATCCCTTAAAATTCGTTAAGATATCTTAAAACTCCCAAAATCCTCTTGAAATCCCTTAAAAATCCACGAAAACCGTTAAAATCTTAAATATCTTGAAACCGAAGTTAAAATTCGCAAAAATCTTTAAAAATTCCTAAAAACCTCTTGGAATGTCTTAACATTTAAAATTTCTTAAAATCCTTAGAAATCTAATAAAATTCCATGGAATCCTTAAAAGATTTACAAAACCTTTTAAAGATTAGAAAAATCTCATAAAATCCCTTAAAATTTTACGAAATCCTTCGAAATCCTTTTAAATTCTACAAAATTTTTTAAAAATCAGAAAAATATCTTGAAATTCCTTAAAATTTTTAGAAATCTCATAAAATACCATGGAAATCTTTAAAATTTCACAAATTTTTAATAAAACTCATCAAAAACTCTTAAATTCTTTTAAAATGCTTTAAAATCCCTAAAAATTTAACGATAACTTTCAAAATCTTTTTAAATTCTATACGAAATCTATTGAGTCATAAAAATCTTTTGATATCCCTCCATAAAATTACTCAACAAACTTTAAAATACTTCAAAATTCATACAGTATTTTAAAAGTTATAAAAATCTCCTGATATTCGTTAAGATTCGTGAAAATCTCTTAAAATTCGTAGATATTTTTGGAAATTCCTTAAAATTGTACGATAATATTCTGTTTATATCCATTAAAATTTATTCATTAAAATTATTAGAAATCTCATCAAATTCCATGCAATCCTTTAATACTTCACAAAATCTTTTATAAAATCATAAAAATATCTTGAATTCTCTTAAAATCATTTAAAAATCGTAAAAATTCCTTACGACACGTTAAAATCTCTGAAAATTCCTCGAAATTCCACGAAAAATGTTTAAATTCTTTAAAACCCTAGAAACTGTTTGAAATCTCTTAAAATTTCACACAAAACCTTCAAAATCCCTTAAAATTCGTTGAAATATCTTAAAATTCCTCCAAATTTAAAAAAATTCAAAATCCATTAAAATTCTTTTAAAAATCTCTTAAGATTGCATGAATTCTTTTTAAATTCGACAAAATATCCTGAAATCCCTTAAAGTTCTACAAAATCATTTAGAAATTCTAAAATTCTTTTGAATTTAGTGAAAATTACTTAAAAATGTCAAAATCCCTTAAAATTCTTAGAAACCTTTTGAAATTCCTCTCTAAAAAAATGATGTTACCAAATGTCTTGAAAATCTGGGATACATTATTGTTGCAAATCTGATTGGACTTTGAATGACTTGAAGTTGCAAGATGGAATTCAAAATAATCGCGCGCTTAGCGCGTGTGTTGGTTTACTAGTTTTTTAAATTTTCTTGGCTTAAATTAAAGATAAGATTTCAGACTTTATGTGGTATAATTTTAAGATTTCTGAAAAAATTTTCCTAGGTCATGCTAAAAGTTGAAGTTGAGGTAGAAAATTTGAGAAAATTTTGAATTTTGTTTTTAAACTCCTCACGTGCTGTATTATTTTCCGAAGGCCAAAAAAATATTTTTTGGGCACCACTGGACGTGGAATTTCATAAGCTTTCCAACTGTTTTTTTTTTAATGTCCTATCTCTTTTATTCACCGAGATATCGTGGTTCGAAGTCAGCAGTGATTTTTATTAGCGCTCACGACAGTCGTATGCACAATTTCCGACGGTAGTGTAGTTCAGATAATTGAATTGAAAATATCAAATTTAATTCTAAAATCTAAATTTACTTTACAGGTTGGTATCGGAATGCATTCTTAACTGTGATAAGCTTGTATATCAGGCTGGAGATTTCTGGGTTGGATGTTTTACATTAATTCGAAAAATAATCGGCGGTGTCGATTATAAAGGAGTTAGAGAAATATTAAAGGTAGTTATTTTTACTTGTAAGAACATCGTCAACAACAATGTTGTAAAAGACAGTTTGAATCATTGTATTTCAATGTCAGGAAAACAATAACAATATTATAATAATAATATCTGAAAGAAAGTTCAGTAATAATACTAATATGTAATCAAATTGTTTCTCAGGGTTGCAGAGATAAAGCACAAACCATTCCAGCACGACTTCCAACTACTGTGCAACCGCAATTAAAGGCTCTCGAAAATTTACTCGAGTACATTTTTGATCGAAATGCCTGTTTACTCCCTACGGTTTTTATTATTACCGAAATAAGAAAAACTAATCCAGATCATAAGAAATGGCCTCACTGGGTAATTGTGAATTTTTTCTTCTCATCTGAATATCAATTCGTACTTATAGTCAGCAGTAATAGTATCAATGAATCTATAAATATAAATTTATTATTTGCAGAAACTCTCGAAACTTCTTTCAGATTTTGTTGAAAGTTTTCGTCCAGCTGCACAAATGGTATCTATAGTAGGACATTCGAAAATGTTGCCAGTTGTAGAACACTCAGGTTATGCAGATCACCTGATTAACCCATGGATCCTCGAGAGAGAAAGTCTGCAGTTTACTCTAAGAGGAAATCTTCCTTACGATGAGGATTTACTAAAACCCCAAACCGATCTTTTACGATATGTTTTGGAACAACCTTATAGCAGAGATATGGTTTGCTCCATGCTTCAGCTTCCAAAACAGGTGAAATCCTTGCTTAAAGGATAATACTAAAGTTTTTACTAATATTCAACATTCTTTATTTTGAATCTTTTATATTTATTTTTTTTTAAATTTATTATTTTTATTCTTTCGTAAAAATAACAGAAACAGAGATGTATCGCTCTCGAAGAACAGCTTGTTGAGCTTGTTATTCTTGCCATGGAGCGAGCAGAAAATGATCCTTCCCCTGCAGAAAATTCAGATGGAACCGTTGCTAACCATTATGTTTGGCTGCACTTATCATCCCAGTTAATATATTTCGTGCTTTTCCAATTTGCTTGTTTCCCTGAATTTCTAACAGCGATTCACGACAAGGTATGCAGAAAATTATAATTTATAAATTAAAACTAACGTCTAATGTATCGAATTTAAATGTTTAATGAATTGAAAATATTTATCGCAGTTATCAAATTGTGAATTACGGAAAGGACGTGATCACCTCATGTGGGTGTTGCTGCAGTTTATTTCTGGTAGTATACAGCGAAATCCTGTAAGTAAAAATTATTGATCAGTTTTCAAATATAAAAAAAAATGAAATAACATTTCTAGACTGTAATATTTTCTTGTTGCTTGCAGTTGTCGAATTTTCTGCCAGTATTGAAACTTTATGACCTTCTTTATCCGGAGAAGGAACCATTTCCAGTTCCAGATCTCACTCATCCTTTATGCACACATCAAATGGCCAGCACTTGCATTTGGATCCATCTTTTAAAGAAAGCTCAAGGCGAACACGCTAATTTTCACAGGCCTATACCACATGCACTTAAAGCGCATCACGAGTGAGTATAATCTCACAATTTATAAACTAGAATTCTTCAGCAATCGTGTTTCTAATTGTTTGATAAAATCTTTTGCTTGATCCTATCTTAAAAAAGTGATGTTACCAATATATCGAATACATTGTTGTCGAAAACCTGATTGGTTTAGAAACTGCACGAATTGTGTGAATGTCTCGAATTTGAAAACAATCTTCAGGCTATTTTCGTTCTCAAAAAGATTATTAAGACAGAGAATATGAATTTTACAAAATTTATTGAAATTTTAGAAATATTAAAGGATTTCGCGGTATTTCAAGGAATTTTATGAAATTTATTCTGATATACATAAATTTTAAGGGATTTTACCAGTTATTGGGGTTTTATAGAATCTAAAGAAATTTAAAGAATCTAAAAATCTAATAAAAAAATTTTCATTGTATTTTCAGGTAATTGAAAGCATTTAATTATATTTCATGGGATTTTAAATAATTTTAAAGGATTTACCGATATTTTGTGTAATTCTAAGTAGTTTTAAAAACTTTAAAGCTGTTTCAAGGAATTTCACGAAGTTTCATTGGATTTTCAGATATTTTAAGGGATATTAAATAGTTTTAAGGACTTTTAGGGGATTCAAGGGATTTTACGAGATTTCATTGGACTTTTAGCAATTTTAAGAGATCATGGGATTTTGAGAAATCTTAAAATATTTAACGATAGATATGTTGTGGAATTTTAAGTGATTTTAAAAAGTTTTAAGGTTTTTGAAGGAATTTTACAAAATTTCATTGGATTTTTAGATATTTTGAGGGTTTTAATGGGATTTAATGGAACTTTGAATAATTTTAAGGAATTTAAAAGGATTTTACAAATTTATTGAGATTCCTAAAACTAGACTAGGAATTACAAGTTTTTATATTTCAAAAATTCTGAATTATTTTGCATACTTTTGAAATCTCTTAATTTTTCCAATCTTACATTTTTTGGGGAAAAATTATGAGATTTTAAAGGATTATAAAGTAATTTTAATGAATTTTTCTATATATTTTGTGGAATTTTAAGTAATTTGAGAAACTTTTAGACATTTTACGAAATGTCATTGAATTATAAGGTATTTTAAGAGATTTAATGAGATTTCAAGGAATCTTGAAAAATTTTAAGGGATTTAAAAGGGTTTTACGAAATTTATTGAGATTTTAGAAATATTAAGTGATTTCACGGTATTTCGAGGAATTTTATGAAATTTTAATGGATTTTATAAAATTGCATGAAATTTTAAGTAATTTTCAGAGATTTTACAATGTTTTATAGGATATTAAGTTATTTTAACGACTGAAGGGATTTCAAGGGATTTACGAGATTTCATTGGATTTTCAGGAATTTCAAGGGAGTCATGGGATTTTAAGTAATTTTATGGGATTTGATGATAATTTGCGAGATTCTAAGTAATTTTAAGAAACTTTAAGATATTTTATGAGATATTAAGTAATTCTAAAAACATTTATTTCCAGAAATTTTAAAGGATTTGGTGAGATTATATTGGATTTTCAGAATTTTAAAGAATTTAACGAAATTTCATCGAATTTTGATTAATTTTAAGAGATATAATGAGACTTTACGATATTTTGAGTAATTTTAAGTAATTTTAAGGAGTTTCACCAGATTTTAAAGGATGTTAAAGGGATTTTAAGATATTGTATAGTGTCTTTAAGGTATTTTATGAGATAATAAGAATTTATCGAAATTTCATTGAATGTTGAGTAATTTTAAGAGATATAGTGAGACTTTATAAAAATTTTAGTAATTTTCAGGAATTTAAAAAGGCTTTACGAAATTTATCGAGATTTTAGAAATATTAAGTGATTTCACGGTATTTCGAAGAATTTTATGAAATTTTACTGGATTTTACGAAATTGCATGAAATTTTAAGTAATTTTCAGAGATTTTACAATGTTTCATAGGATATGATGTTATTTAACAACTGAAAGGATTTCAAGGGATTTACGAGATTTCATTGGATTTTCTGGAATTTCAAGGGATTTCATGGGATTTTAAGTAATTTTATGGGATTTGATGATATTTTGGGAGATTTTAAGTAATTTTAAGCAACTTTAAGGTATTTTATGAGATTAAGTAATTTTAAGAACATTTATTTCCAGAAATTTTAAAGGATTTGGTTAAATAATATTCGATTTTCAAGAATTTTGAAGAATTTAACGAAATTTCATGGAATTTTAAGTAATTTTAAGTAATTTTAAGGAATTTCACCAGATTTTGAAGGATGTTAAAGGGATTTTAAGATATTCTATGGAAATTTTACGAGATTTCATGAGATTGTCAGGAATTTTAAGGAATTTCATGAAATTCCATAGGATTTTAAATAACTTTAAGAGATTTGTCCATATTTTATGGAATTTTAAGTAATTCTAAGGGATTTTACGATGTTTTATGGGATATTAAGTAATTCTAAGTAATTTTAAGAAATATCAGGTGAATTTACGAAAATTAAAGGAATTTCACCAAATTTTGAAGTATAATAAAGGCATTTTAAGGAATTTTATCAAAATCATGAAGATTCCTGAAATTAGATTAGATTAGAGAATTAAAAATTCTCAATTATTTTTTCTTCTAGCAAAAGGTGTGCAAAAACGAGAAAGTAATCGCGCGCAGAGCGCGTGGATCATAATTGCTAGTGATTTTAAAAATTTGAAATCTTTCCTCAGGTTTCTGCAACATTTAGTTACGCCGAATACTCAGCTCTGTATGGGATCTGATTATCGAATTGCACTGTTGTGCAATGCGTATTCAACAAGTCAAGACTATTTTAGCAGACCGATGGCAGCGCTCGTTGATACTATATTAGGAAATCAGAAAGTAAGTATATTTGTCCAAATAATAATTTTTAAATCGAAAATAAAGGAAAATAATTAGACTGAAGTTTCAGACGTCTACTCAGACATATTTTTTTTGTCTTCAAAGATTCACACTACAAAAAATGGTTTTATTTACAATAATTTGTCTATTGCAACAGAAAGAATGGAAAATGTTTATGGAAACAATATTTTTAATTGCAGATGAGAAATCTTTTGTGAAAAAAAAAAAAGAAAAGAAAAATTCGTCTGAGTAGACGTCTGAAACTTCAGTCCAATAGGAAAATAAATTATTCAAACCTTACAAACTGAATCTTGATTGGTCAATTTTTCTAGGGACAACAACAACAATCTTTGCAAAATCTTCAAAACAACGCAGCACTGGTTAACGGTCCAACGGTTCCACTAACTATGTCAATCTTGGATTCGTTGACCGTCCATTCTAAAATGAGTTTAATTCATCATATTGTTACTCATGTGATTAAATTGGCTCAATCGAAAAGCAACATGGCCCTAGCCCCAGCTTTGGTTGAAACCTACAGCAGATTGCTTGTGTATACCGAAATTGAAAGTTTAGGAATTAAGGGTTACATCTGTAAATTTATAAGACTTCTATTTAAAAAAAAAGTATTAATTTTTAATTATTAATTTTTAACTGTTATTATTAAATCATAAAATTTCTTCGCAGCTCAACTGCTACCTCAGGTCTTCAAATCACATGCTTGGGGAACATTGTATACTCTTCTAGAAATGTTCAGTTATAGAATGCATCATATTCAACCACACTATCGCGTACAACTCCTCTCTCACCTTCACAGTCTTGCCGCTGTGCCACAAACTAATCAAACACAATTGCATCTTTGGTAAGAAACAATTTTTAAAACCAAATTACAAAACTTTCTTCAATGAAAATTGTAATATTCTTTTCTTTTCAGTGTTGAAAGTACCGCGCTCAGATTAATAACTGGCTTGGGTTCAGCTGAAGTTCAGCCTCAACTCTCGAGATTTTTATCCGAACCGAAAACTCTCGTTTCAGCTGAATCTGAGGAATTAAATCGAGCCTTGGTTCTGACTCTAGCTCGATCAATGCACGTGACCGGTAACTATTTTTTAATGCTCATAAATTTTAAGTCTAAGCCTTCTCAAAAAGTAATTTGCATATAAAAATAATAGGAACTGGAGCAGATTCGTTAAGTGGGACTTGGTGCAAAGATTTGCTTAATACAATCATGCAAAACACTCCTCACTCATGGGCAGTTCACACCTTGCAGTGCTTCCCACCTGTCCTGAGTGAATTCTTCCAACAGAATACAGTCCCTAAGGAAAACAAACAACAAATCAAAGTGAGATGAGGAAAAAATTCCCGAATAAAAATCTTTAAAATACAGTCTGTTCAACAAGAGCGTGTACGCGATATTTCGAAAACTATTGGAGATTTTTGAACGTTTTTTTCTTTAAATTAAAGGTCGTTCAAAGGACTAATGCGCGTTTATGATGCCGCTTCAGTATCGCTCGAACCGTCCGAGAGAACGCACGCGAACGAAAATGAGTTCTGTTTACGCTAAACGTTTTGAAGCCGTCTTCTTGTGTTCCCATCCAAAAGGACCAAAAATGTCCGTCACAGCGGCTACTAAATACTTGAGAAAGTCAAATTCGTTCATTGTGAAGTGGGTTGAGCGGTATAAAGCCGATGGAACTGTCGACGATCTTCCTGAAAGAGGCATATCTGGAGTAACAACCAGCAAGGAGGATAAAGCGATCGTGCAGCTGTTCAAGCGTACCCCTACTCTAGGATTGCGAGATGCCAAGGCTATACTAGCCAACAAGGGAGTCTACATTAGTATCAACACCATTCGACAGCGTTTGGCTGAATCGAAGATAGAGTACCGTACCACGAGGCAAAAACCTCTGCTCTCAAAAATCCATAAAAAAAACGAAAGGACTGAAAATCTGCTGAAAATCTCGACCCTGACTGGTCGAATGTCATTTTTTCTGATAAAGCGTCGTTCTGGGTATGGGATCCCCTAAAGTATGCCTGGTCTACCGCCGGCAGTAGATTTCTTTAGCGAACCGTTAACCCTCGGTCCTTACCCTGGGTCAATTTGACCCATACAAAAATTTTGGTTGTGTATACCTTTATGGAAGTTCATAATTTGGCGCGTTCGACTTATTCTAACTATAGTTGGATGTTCTGACTATACCTTTAAAAAAAAAAATTTTTTTTTCGATAATTTTTTTTTATTAGTAATTAAATTCAAAATTATTTTTTGATCACACCAACAGATTCTGCATTAGTTATATTACATCTCAAAATTTGTTTCAAGTCAATCAGATGAATAGCTATGAAATGGTATGCGGTCAAAAAGTGCCAGGGTCAAATTGACCCAGTGTAAGGATCTCGATCGAAAAAATAGGTGTAAGGACGGAGGGTTAAACACCCAGTGAAGGTCCATGTTTGGGGATGCTAAAAAAAATTGGTGGAAATCATGCGAAAAAGGTGCCAGGCCATTCTGGACAACGATGGGGACTGAACCATTTATTAGGTAATTGCGCATTAGTCCTTTGAACGTCCTTTAATTTAAAAAAAAAAACGTTCAAAAATCTCCAATAGTTTTCGAAATATCGCGTACACGCTCTTGTTGAACAGACTGTATTTGCTCGATATGGTTTTATCTGCGATCCTCTTTCAGAAAGCTGTAGAAGAAGAATACAGAAACTGGGCATCGATGAGCAATGAAAACGACATCATTGCTCACTTCACTGCTCCTGGAGCACCGCCACTCTTCCTTTGTCTTCTTTGGAAGATGATACTGGATACTGATCGCATTAGCCCAATTGCTTACAAGTGAGTCTTACAATTTCTTTTTAAAAAATGTTACTTTTATGAAAATCTGCTCATGATTCATTTCTTAACAGAATACTGGAAAGAATAGGAGCGCGAGCTCTATCAGCTCACCTGCGTAAGTTCTGTGATTATCTTGTCTTCGAGTTTTCAAACAGTGTTGGAGGTGGTTCACATGTAAACAAATGTGTCGATACAATCAACGATATGATCTGGAAATACAACTTAGTGACAATCGATAGACTAGTTCTGTGCTTGGTAAGTTTTACTAATGATAACTTGGCGCATAAGAAAGTAAATTCAATAAAAAAATTATTCAGTATTCAAAATGAATGATAAAATTATTAATTGAATTATTTCATTTTAGGCCCTTCGAACTCAAGAAGGCAGTGAAGCTCAAGTTTGCTTCTTCATAATACAGTTACTGCTTCTAAAAGCAACCGAATTCCGAAACAGAGTTCAAGAATTCGTTAGGGAAAATTCTCCCGAGCACTGGAAGCAATCCAATTGGCACGAAAAACATTTAGCCTTCCACAGGAAATTTCCCGAGAAATTTGCACCTGAAGGAATTGTTGAACAAACGAGCGGTGGGCCCGGTCAATATCAAAGTTTGCCCGTTTATTTCGGAAATGTGTGCTTGAGATTTTTGCCCGTTTTCGATATTGTGGTGCATAGGTATTTGGAAATCCCACCCGTGACGAAAAGTTTGGAGATTCTCCTAGAACACTTGGGATGTCTCTATAAATTTCACGGTTTGTAGTCCTACAGGGAGGATTCAACACAAGATTCAATTTTTCTATTTCCTTGAAATTCCCTTGACTTTTTCCTGACAGAAAATTATTATAAATGCTAATAAATTTTTAATAATAGTGTTATTGATCAAAAATTTTATCAAACGTAACTTTAAGTCTTTTGAAACTCCATAAAATCTTGTGAAATCTAAGATTCTACGAAATCTTTTAAAAGTATTAAAATTCCTAGAAGCTTTTTAAAATTCCTAAAAATGATAAAAAATGTCTAGAAATCTTTTAAAACCTGCAAAATTTCAAAGAATGCCTGAAAATTCTTTATAATCCCTCGAAATCCTTGGAAATCTTCTAAAACCCTCTGAACCCGAAAAATATGTTTTTACGAATGTGTCTGTCTGTCTGTCTGTAGATTTTTAGTTTGTGAGCACGATAACTTTCGAAAGAATTGACCGATTGGATTGGCCTTTGGTATACTCTTTTAGTGTCCTAAAATGAAAGTCAAGTTCGTTGGCCAGCCATTTTGGATAAAAATTCAAAAAGTTGGAGCATTTTGAAAATTTTTGAAACCACTTTTTTTTAATTTAAAAACTCTATGCACGGATGTTTATAATACTCAAAAAGTCGAACAATTTTTCCTAATGACTTCCTTGGATAAAAAAAAATTGAAAGACTTATAACATTTTGAAAATCCAAAAAAATGAAAGAAAACTTAAATTAGAAGCCAAACTACGCATGATATGAAAAAAAGTCTAAAAATGAAAAATGTTTCTTTTTGAACGCCCTATAGGATACAGGGTGTCTACTATCGGGAAAAACCGGGAATACGCCTGGAATTTTTTATACCGGGAAAAAACCGGGAATACGCCTGAAATTTTTTTTTAATCCTGGAATTTTTTTTCAAGAACCTACTTTTATAACTTATTTTTGTTTTCTGTCATAGCAAATAATGTCTACCAAAGAAATGAGTTAATACACTTCAGTTATTGTTTCATATTTTAT
>CAJFCP010025441.1:48614-65446 GCA_904066005.1 Synergus itoensis
GTAGAAGTTTAAGGAATTTCAAGAGGCTTTCAAGAATTTAAAGAAATCTTTACGTATTTTAAGGGACTTCAAAGTTTTTCGTGGAATTCTAAAGGATTTTAAGAAGCTTGTAAAAATTTTAAGTAATTTTACTATTTTAAAAATGATTTTAAGGAGTTTTAATAGTCCTCATAGAATTTAAAAAAATTTTAAGTCATTTTTGATTTTTAAAAGACTTTGTCATTTTTTTATTTCAAGAGTTTTTTTTAGAGATTTTAATGCACTTTAGGGAATTTTAAAGAATTTGACGAGATTTTTATAATTTGTAAACGATTTTGTAATATAATTGTAAAGAATTTCATGGAATTTTAAGATATTTAAAAATGTTTCTGAGAATTTCAAAAGATTGAAGCGAATTTTAAGGGATTTCAATAGGTTTCCAATAATTTAAAGAAATTTTGATGCATTTTAAGAGTTTTTAAAATTCCTCGTTGAATTTAAAAATATTTCACGAGATTCTGAAAATTTTTTATGGAATTTTGAAGGATTACAGGAATATTTAAAAAATTTTTAGGAATTTTAAAATATTTTGAAGTTTTTTGAGGAATTTAAAAACAATTAGTGGAAATTTAAGGGTTTTCCTGAAATATTAACAAATTTGAAGGGATTTCGTGGAATTTTAAGATTTTTCTAGGAATTTCAGAAAATTTCAATGAGTTTTAAGAGATTTAAAAAGTTGTATATTTAACAGATTTTTACGAATGTTAAATTTTGTGAAGTGGTTTTAAATTTCACAAGATTTAAAGTGATGTACGAAATTTTAAAAAAATTTCAATAGTATTATTATCGAAAATTTATACTCATCTTTAATACTTTTCTGTCAGGGAGAGTTGTCTGAAAGTCAGGGAAAAGTCAGGGAAATGTCAGGGAAATTGAAAAGTTGAATCTTGTGGCCACCCTGTATATGGATAAATAATATATAATAAACTCTATAATATGTTGGATCTGTTGATTTAATATGCTAAGTTCATAGTAGTAATGATGAAGCATTAAAGTGCGTCTTTACTTTCCTGAAAAATCAGGGATTTAGCCTTGAAAAACCGGGAAAACGCCTGAAATTTGAATCGGTTGAGTCAGTAGACACCCTGGGATAGGCATAACAACAGATTTTTTTTTCCTGACATTTCCCTGACATGTGGCCACCCTGGTTCTATAAGAAATATATTTAACACTTAGTACAGTTATTTTAATGATTTCTTCTTTATAGATCGGCCAGTGACTTATCTGTATAATACCTTGCATTACTATGAACGGAATTTGAGGGACCGGCCTAACTTGAAACGACGTCTAGTTTCTGCGATTTTAGGATCCCTGAAGGAAATTAGACCAGCAGGATGGGCTTTATCAGAAGCTTACACAGCCTACATAGTTAGACCTACCGATGATGCCATCACATGGGTACCTGAACTGGATTATTACATTCGACTTGTTCAGAGAATTGTTGAAAGTAAGTATTTTTACGTTCCATGGAGATAACAATATTCAGTATTAATTCACAAATCGTTTTATTTGCAGCTATGTCAGGCACTGCACATTTTCCCGCGACTGATTGGCGGTTCAACGAATTCCCGAATTCAGCTGCACATGCTTTGTATGTCACCTGTGTCGAGCTTATGGCGTTACCAATAGCTCCAAACTTGGTCGCTAATTTATTGCTTGATGTCGTCGCGAAAGGGTATAATTGCATAAATTCACAGAACTAATCTGTAGAAAAGAATAGTATTAATAATTAGTATTCTGTTTTCTTAGGTACACGACCATTAACTTTGACGAAATCCACCTCTGGATCAACTGTGTCGGTTTACTGATGGCAGCACTGCCAGAATGCTACTGGTCAGCGTTTTACGATCGTTTAGTAGAAACTATTAAGTCTCCAGCTTTACAGAATTGGTATTACCCAGATATGACTCCGTTTATGCTCTTTAACTTTAATACAACTCACAATAATTTGCTAGAAAATAAATATAGCTACATGCTCGCTCTGGCTCATTCAATCTGGCATCATGCTGGCGTTGGTCAGATTACAACCTTGCCCCAGTGAGTCAATTTCTAGTTTTTAATCTACAACTAAAATAGTTTTATTATATTACGCTGTGATTTAAAAAGCGCTTTTGATGTTCTATTTAGGTTTGTTAAGGAAAAACTACAACCTGCGGTGACTACAGAGGAACAATTGATCTACGCATGCCACTTGATTGGACCAACCCTTGCACGATTCAACATAGAAAGGCCGAATTGTGTCAATAAGCTTACAGCTAATTTGTACGAAATGCTGGAAAAGGTGGACAAGGAATGTACTCATCTCAAATTTATAGATCCAGTTTGCGACCTGCTGTATCCTTTGAAAATAATTTAATGCAGTATTTTTTTCAGACTTTCCTCTTTAATTTGTCAGGGAAATCAGGGAAATATCAGGGAAATGCCAGGGAAATTCGAGTAGCTGTTAGCGAAAATAGAAGTTGATATATTACTGAAAACAAAGTATTAGGATATACATAATAATAGTATAAACTGGTATAAATATTGTTAATATTAATCATATATTATTAAGAATTTTAAGGGATTACCAGAGATTTTTATATTTAAAAAATTTTCTGGAATTTTAAAAAATTTCATGCAATTTTAACAGATCTTTAAGAAACTTTCGAGAATTCGAATTATTATTAGAATTATTTTAAATTCAAAGAATTTTAAAGTATGTATTGCAAAGTTTCTTGTGGAATTGTAAAGGATTTTACGGAATTTTCACATTTTTAAAATGATTTTTTTTTATTTTTTTTTTATGATTTTCATAGATTTACTGTTCATCGTGGAATTTTTAAGGTTTACATGAAATTTAATTGCAAGAAATTTCAAAAGATTTCTTGGGATTTGAAAAGATTTGCAAGGATTTTATGAAATTTTGAAAAATTTTTAAAGAATGAATGAAACTTGAATAGATTTTATGAAATATTGATAAAAGTGAAGGTATTTCGTGGAATGGAATTTTAAGACGTTTCTATGAAATTCAAGGAATTTTAAGATATTTCAGAGGTTGTAAATTTTTTTTAAGTATTTCAAGAGGTTTCTATGAAATTTAGAGATTTTTACGAATTTTAAGTAATTGTAAAGTTTTTCGTGATTTTTAAATTTTAATAAGATTTCATAAAATTTTCGATTTCCAAAAATCCATGGAGTTTTAAAAGGTTTAAAGTGATAATCTGCGAAATTTTTAAAAATTTCAATAGCATTATTATTGAAAATTTATTTTTATTTATTTATTTTTTTTTTTTTCAGGGAAATTGAAAAATTTAATCTTTTGGCCACCGTATTATAATTTTAGGCACAGTAATTTATTGAAGCGATTTCCTTACATCATTTATACATATCAGTTATCACATAAAATACATGTTTGTCGGCGACACCATGAAGACTGACGTTGAATCTATTATTCGAAAATTGAGGCCAGCTCTTCAAATGCGACTTCGGTTCATCACGCACTTGAATATAGAAGAAATCAACAATTCCTGAGGACAAGCCGACGGGCAAGCACAAGCTTCGCTCGTAACGACGTAATTTAAAGCGAAACCTAAACTCGATTTTAGTTATAATAATTCTTTTAATATTGATTTTAATTTAAACTACTCCTTAATGCTGGAGAGTGTCCTACGATTTTTGACTGAATGACAACAATGTTTATATTGATATATTCCTGTTGAAAGGCAGAGATTACACATAGCGGGAATCTTTTATATTGTCGAATTGTACAAAGTGTATGCATTTTTACATCTTACGCGGTTAAAGTATTCAGCGATTTTATCACTATTGTAATGCTCGTAATAAACACGATATGTTTAGAATGTTCGCGAGAAATTTCTGGTTTTTTAAATAAATATCTGTAAAGCAAATGGTCCTACACTCTTATCTTATTGTAAGTTATTGATTTTATTTATCACAATTTTTGGAATTCAACGTTTCGAGTGGAAAAGAAAATTAATTAAATAGAATCAAAGTCGACACTTCCCTCTTTCATGGACAGAATCAATTTGGCGAATTTTTCATATGCACCCGCATTTTTGATTACGAAGTCTTGACTTTTCATACTCATGATCCACTTTAACTAGAAAAAATATGATACAATTTTTATAATTAATGGAAAATATTTATCAAAATTCGATTTTTTAAAGAATGAAAACTTACGATGAGAGGAAATTTTTCTTTTTCGAAATTTAGTGATTGCTTATAGATTAGCGGAAGTGCCTTTGCTCGTTCAACCCAGGGCCAGATCATAATTTCAACGATACCAGGTTTATCACCTAAAAATATTTTCCTTCAAGTGAAATTTTATTCTTGGAATCCACTCCTAGCAATAAGAGTTGAACACAAAAAATTAATATTTTTAAATTTCATTATCATAAATTTCAAATCATATTTTGAGTTTATATTATTCCTTATGATCAGTTCAAAAAATATGTATAATAAATTTTTTTAATTCCTTTATGTGGAATATGTATATAAGTTTTGAAATTTCAATTCTAATAAATTCAAGCTTGCCTTTCTAGACAATTATATTATTATTAAAATGCAAGTAAATATAAATTTAAATATTTTCCGACTGTGCAAATTATAAAGCGATTTATTAATGAAAAAATGGGATCAATAAGATCCGTCATAAAATGGTTTATGAAATAAAGAAATTTCTTTAAGCATTTCTATTCCTTTTTTTACATTCTTATTATACATTCAGTGTTAGGGAAGTCAGGGAAATGTCAGCGAAATGTGAGTAGCTGTCAGGGAAAATAGAAACTGATCTATTATTAATACTAATAAATTAGAGTTTATTTAACAGATTTAAGAAGATTTCCAAGGATTTTGAGGCCTTCTTTGAGATTCTATAGGTTTCCAAAGATTTCAAGAAATTCTTAATCATTTTAAGGGATTTTAAGAGGTTTCTAGGAATTTTAAGGGTTTACCAGAAATTTTTATATTAAAAAAATTTCGTGGAATTTAAAAAAATTTCTTGAAATTTTAATAGATTTTTAAGGAACTTTAATGAATTCAAAGAATTTTAAAATACTGCAAAGTTTATTGTGGAATTGTAAAGGTTTTTAGGAAGCTTGTAAGAATTTTAAGGTTTGACATTTTTTAACGATGTTCAGAGATTTTAATGTTCCTCATGGAATTTAAAAGAAATTCCAACAGATATTTTTAAATTGTAAAAAGTTTTGAAAAACTTTAAAGGATTTCATGGAATTTGAGGAATTTCAGCAAATTTTAAATGTTTCCAGGAATATTATTTAGATTTTAGGGGATTTTAAAGTTCCTTATTCAATTTTAAAAAATTTCATCAGATTTATGATTTTTAAAAGATTTTGTAGAATTTTAAGGAATTTAAAGATGTTTCTAGGAATTTCAAGAGATTTCAGAAAATTTTAAGGGATTTAAAAGTTTTTCTTGGAATTTAGAGTATTTCATATAATTTTGAGTAATTATAAATAAAGTGGTAAAACTTTAAGGGATATCATAGAATATTAATTAACCTGAAGAAATTTCGTGGAATGTTAAGAAATTGTAAGGTTTTTCATGAAATTTTAAGAGATTTTAAAAGTTGTCGTGGAGTTCTAAGAAATTTTTAGATGTTTCTAGGAATTTCAAGGAATTTTAAGAAATGGTGAAGGATGTCGTGAAATTTTTGTGGATTTCAAAACGTTTCTATTCATTTTAGAGAGTTTTACGAATTTAAAGTGATTTTAAAGTTTGTCGCAGAATTTTAAAGGATTTGAAGAGATTTTTATATTTTTAAAAGATTCCCTAGAATGTTGGGTGATGTGAAAATATTTTATGGAGTTTCAAAAGATTTAAAGTGATGTTTAAAAAAATGTTTGAAAAATTTTAATAATACTATTATTCAGAGTTTACTGGCATTTTTAATAATTTTCTGTCAGGAAAATTTGTCTGAAATTCAGGGAAAAGTTCAGGTATATTAAAAAATTGAATCTTGTGGCCACCCTCTACTGCCAAACAATGTTAATAATTCTTTTTAATACGCTTCCGTTAAATTTTACTAAATCGATTGAATAAGAAATAGAATTTGCTCTTTTTCTTTTCACGGTTTTAAGGCCGTTGGACCAAAGTGTTAAGCTCAAAATTCAATTCTCCATTTTTCTCAACGATAATTATAAATAAATATATTTTCGCTCTGTAGCGCATATCTTTTTTCAAATATAAGATTGTGTACAGAGCGAAAAAATATTTAACTTCGATATTTTTTGCATAACACGAAGAATTCAAAATCTAACTTCAAAATTGAATATTTTCATTTTACTTAAAAAATATTTGAAATACATATTTTTTTGTTCTATACGCATAATTCTAGTGAAAAATTTATCAATTTTACAGAGGGAAGAAATTCCAAATTTAATATTTGTTGAGTAAAATGAAGAAATCGAATTTTTAGATTAGAACTTGGCCCCAACACCCTTAATGGATTTTTAGAAGGAGAACAAATCGCGTATTTATAAGAATACAAATTCTCAATTATTATCAGTTCAATTCTTATTGCTGAGGATTTTACAGATTCAATATTTAGTTTACCTCCGAAAAAGTCTGTTCCTCGAGTCTCCAATTCTTCCTCGAATTGTTCTAAGTGCTTTGATATTTCAGCGACGATTTCATTAAGAGGTCTGCTGTCTTTTCCATGGATACAGTCAGAAAATATGCTAATAATCTGTAAGTGTAATTAGTATTTATAAATATTATTTTCGTAAATTTAAGGATGTTGGACCCAAGTGTTAAGCTCAAAATTCCATTCTCCATTTTACTCAACGAAATTTATAGGTAAATATTTTTTGGCTCTGTAGAGTTAATCTTTTTTCAAATATAAAACTGCGTACAAAGCGAAAAAATATTTAATTTCGATACTTTTTGCATAAAACGAAGAATTCAAAATCTAACTTCAAAATTCAATATTTTCATTTTACTTAAAAAATATTTGAATTAGATATGAGATATCTTCTCGCTCTGTAAGTATAATCCTATCTTAAAAAAAAAGTGATGTTACCAATATATCGAACACATTGTTGTCAAAAACCTGATTGGTTTAGAAACTGCGCGAATTTTGTGAATATACCGAATTTGAAAACTACCTTCAGATTATTTTCGTTGTCAAAACAATTACTAATAAAAAAGGTTATATAAAGATAGAAAATAATTTAAAGTGATAAAATTAATTATAGTAAACTTTTCATGTTTATTTTTTATATCAATTTTTAATATGTTAATATTCTTAATATATATGTATAATTGTATACGTATATTTACAGTTCAGCTACCATCATAGAATTATGAGATTTTATGGGGTTATAAAGTAATTTTAAAGGATTTAACTATATATTTTGTAGAATTTTAAGTTATTTGAGAAACTTTTAAGAGATTTTTAGGAATTTTATGAAATTTCATTGGATTTTAAGGTGCTTTAATAGATTTCATGAAGTCTTAAATAATGTTAAGGAATTTAAAAGGGTTTTACGAAATTTACTGAGATTTTAGAATAATATTAATGGTGTTTCGAGGAATGTTATGAAATTTTAAAGGATTTTACGAAATTGCATGAAATTTTAAGTAATTTTCAGAGATTTTACGATATTTCATAGAATATTAAGTTATTTTAACGACTTAAGGGATTTCAAGGGATTTTCAAAATTTCATTGGATTTTCAGGGATTTCAAGGGATTTCATAAGATTTCATAGGACTTTAAGTAATTTTATGAGATTTGATGATAGTTTAGGAGAATCTAAGTAATTTTAAGATATTTTAAGAGATATTAAGTAATTTTAAAGACTTTTAGTGGATTTAAGGAATTTTACAGAATTTCGTGGAATTTTAAATATTTGTAAGATATTTTACGGGATATTAAATTATTTTAAGGACTTTCAAGGGATTTTACGACATTTCTTTGGATTGTCAGAAATTTTAAGAGATTTCATGCAATTTCATGAGATTTTAAGATATTTTAAGATATTTTATTTTAAGATAATTTTATTTTATTTTCTATCTTTATATAATAATTTAAGTTATTTTAAAGAATTAAGGGATTTCAAAAAATTTACGAGATTTCATGGGATTTTAAGTAACTTTATGGGATTTGATTATATTACTTTTATATATTACTTTTATTTTTAGAAATTTTAAGGCATTTTTTAACATTTCATTGGATTTGCAAGAATTTTAAAGAATTTAACGAAATTCTATGGAATGTTGAGTAATTTTAAGAGATATAATAAGACTTCATGGGATTTTTAGTAAATTTAAGTAATTTTAAGAAATATCAATTGATTTTACGAAATTTAAAGAAATTTCATCAGATTTTGAAGAATAATAAAGGCATTTCAAGGAATTTTATGAAACTTATGGGGATTCCTGAAATTAGATAAGAATGAAAAGTTTCTATATTTGAAGAATTGAAAATTCTCAATTATTTTGTTTACTAGCAAATGGTGTGTAAAAACGGGAAATCTATCGCGCGCAGAGCGCGCGGATCATAATCGCTAGTTCTAGTTAAAAAATGATTAATTCTACAGAGGGAAAAAATTCCAATTTTAATATTTCTTAAGTAAAATGAAGAAATCGAATTTTTAATTTAGAACTTGGCTCCAACACCCTTAAAATACACGATTTTTCCTCTCGATTTGATCATACCTTCCCGAAATTTTTGACCAATTCCAAGTCTCGATCTTTGGTTTCCTCATTGTACAGTGGAGGATCAGGATACATTTCATCTAAGGTGTTGACAATGACATCTGATTCAACAACTACTTTGCCATCTGGACCAATAAAAGCTGGAACTTTTCCCTCAGGATGGATCTAAAAATTTGTAAAATTATTGAATACAGTTGATTATCTCTGGGCAGTCTATAATAAAAAATAACTTACATCCAAGTACCATTTTGGTTTATTCTTTAAATTTATGTTGATTATCTCATGTGGAATTTGCTTGTATGAAAGTGCAAGTCTGGCTCGATGAGCAAATGGGCAAAATTTCATACTGAAGAGATATGGCTTGCCTTCCACCAAATCTGGTTTCTCCGAGCCTTTAAAACGATAAATCATTAAATTTGGAACTACAATTGTGCAATCAGAGACCTTTAAGGGTGTTGGAGTCAAGTTCTAATTTAAAAATTCGTTTTCTTCATTTTACTCAACAAATATTAAATTTGGAATTTTATCCCTCTGTAGAATTAATCAATTTTTAACTAGGATTATGTGTACAAAGCGAGAAAATACCTAATTCAAATATTTTTTAAGTTAAATGAAAATATTCAATTTTTGAAGTTAGATTTTTAGTTCATTTTTTGCAAAAAGTATCGAAATTAAATATCTTTTCGCTCTTTACGCAATCTTATATTTGCATAAAGATTAGCGCTACAGAGCGAAAAAATATTTATCTATAATTTTCGTTGAGTAACATGGAGAATGGAATTACGCCCTTAAGGGTGTTGGACCCATGTGTTAAACTCAAAATTTCATTCTCCGTTTTACTCAACAAATATTATAGATAAATATTTTTTTGCTCTGTAGCAGTAATCTTTTTTCAAATATAAGACTGCGTACAGAGAGAAAAAATATTTAGTTTCAATACTTTTTGAATAAAACGAAGAATTCAAAATCTGACTTCAAAATTCGATATTTTCATTTTACTTAAAAAATATTTGAATTAGATATTTCCTCGCTCTGTACGCATAATTCTAATTAAAAATTTATTAATTATACGCAGGGAAAAAATTCCAAATTTGATATTTGTAGAGTAAAATGAAGAAATCGAATTTTTAGATTATAGAACTTGGCTCCAACACCCTTAAGGGATTAAGAATTTTCTCGTGGAATTTTAAGAAATTTCAGAAAATTTTAAGGGCAAATGGATTTCAAGAAGTGTTTCTAGAAATATTTTTTAGATTTTAGGAGATTTTATAGTTTCTTATTGAATTTTAAAAGATTTCACTAAATTTTTCTGATTTTCAAAAGACATTGTAGAATTTAAAGGAATTTTAATATTCCTCATGGAATTGTAAAAAATTTCAAAAGGTGTTTTCGATTGTTATAAGATTTTGAGAAATTTTAAAGGATTTCAGGGAATTTTAAGAGATTTTAAAGAATTTATGAGATTTTAGAGGATTTTATGGCATTTTAAATATTGTCGTGAAATTTGCATGGATTTCAATAAGTTTCCAATAACTTTGTGGGTGTTGGAGTAAAGTTCTAATCTAAAAATTCGATTTCTTCATTTTACTCAACAAATATTAAAATTGTAATTTTTCCCTCTGTTTAATTAATCAATTTTTAACTAGAATTATACGTACAGAGCAAGAAAATATATAATTCAAATATTTTTTAAGTAAAATGAAAATATTCAATTTAGACGTTAGATTTTGAATTCTTTGTTTTATGCAAAAAATATCGAAGCTAAATATTTTTTCGCTCTGTACACAGTCTTATATTTGAAGAAAGATATGCGCTACAGAGCGAAAAAATATTTATTTATAAATTTCGTTGATTAAAATGGAGAATGAGATTTTGAGCTTAACACTTGGGTCCAACAGCCAAGTTCTAGTCTAAAAATTCGATTTCTTCATTTTACTCTACAAATATCAAATTTGGAATTTTTTCCCTGCGTATAATTAATAAATTTTTAATTAGAATTATGCGTACAGAGCGAGGAAATATCTAATTCAAATATTTTTTAAGTAAAATGAAAATATCGAATTTTGAAGTTAGATTTTGAATTCTTCGTTTTATGCAAAAAGTATGGAAATTAAATATTTTTTCGCTCTGTATGCAGTCTTATATTTGAAAAAATATTAGCGCTACAGAGCGAAAAAATATTTATCTATAATTTTCGTTGAGTAAAATGGAGAATGGAATTTTGAGCTTAACACTTGGGTCCAACAGCCAAGTTCTAGTCTAAAAATTCGATTTCTTCATTTTACTCAACAAATATTAAATTTGAAATTTTTTCCCTCTGTACAATTAATCAATTTTTAACTAAAATTATGCGCACAGAGCAAGAAAATATCTATTTCAAATATTTTTTAAATAAAATGAAAATATTTAACTTTGAAGTTCGATTTTGAATTCTTTGTTTTATGCAAAAATATTTATCTATAATTTTCGTTGAATAAAATGGAGAATGGAATTTTGTGCTTAACAATTGGGTCCAACAGGGGCGGATCCAGACAAGGGCTTTGGGGAGGGCCACGAAATAATTACCCTTCCCCCTCCACCAAGTTTTTGTATTTATAAGCTGCGTGAAAATTTCAATCTGGGCTTTTGGGGGGGGCCAAGAAGCCGTGCCCCCCCCCTGGATCCGCCCATGGGGTCCAATGTCCTTAAGTTTCAAATACTCAAAAAATATTTTTCAACATTTTTTCCATAAATCTCTAGAACAGTTTTGCAAAAAATGTTAGATAAACAATTTACATTTTCAAAAAAAAAAAAGAAAACAAAATTCAGTGAACTTACCTTCTGAAAGATGCAAAGTACTCATAATTAGTTTTATCGGTTTATATTTTTCAAATAGATTATAAAAGCGAAAGGCTCAATATTTTTCGAAGATGCCGGAATTGATCGTCAATGTCACGTAGAGAGAAATGTGCTGACTATAGTGCTATTGTATACAGAATAGATATGTGGAAACGAGTTTCTCCTGTTTATCGGGATTGTCTATTCAAGGTCCAGTCTCAGGAAAACCGTGAATTAACCACGAAAGTAATATAATCTCTCTGATATAAGTTTAAAGGCAAAAATGCTTTGGATAAAGGAGAATGTTCTGCTGGTATAAACTGAGCCACACTGGCAGTGGCAGAGAAGAGCCAAGAGCGGTCGATGTTTGAGTCTCTCTATATCTATATAGGTAGTGGGAGGACGGAGGTCTCAATAATAACAATACATACATAGTTTCAGCATACCCAGGACAATATTAGTTCTAATTATCAGTGGCGGATTTACATAAGGGCACATGGGGCACGTGCATGGGCGGATCCAGGGGGTGGGGGGCCACGGCTTCTTGGCCCCCCCCAAAAGCCCAGATTTGAAATTTTCACGCAGCTTATAAATACAAAAACTTGGTGGAGGGGGAAGGGTAATTATTTCGTGGCCCCCCCCAAAGCCCTTGTCTGGATCCGCCCCTGGGCACGTGCCCAGGGGCCCCCACAAGCTAGGGGCCCCCGGCCCCCACAAAATAAATATCCTCTTTTTTCATTCTTTTTCATTCTTTTTTCCTGTTTTTTCATTCTTTTTTCATTCAAATATAAAAAAAAAATATGCAATAAATATTGTGTAATTTGTAATATTTTAAATCCCTTACAAGGGGGCCCCCACACTATTAGTGCCCAGGGTCCCGCTAAACTTAAATCCGCCGCTGCTAATTATGATCAGCTTCTACGTCCTGGAATATTAAAAGCGTTGCAACAATAATTGCATAATTTACTTTTATTTTTTACAGTATGTTCTACAGGATGTTGCTGAAACTATAGGAAGTAAAGAGATAGAAAGCACCCCGCACAAAATCCATAGCAAAAATCTTTCCGTCGAATTGGCTGTACCTTTGGGAAAACAATGTTCTCAAAATTCCGAACAAAAGTTTCCTATGGTAAAACAAGATCCTATGATTAGTTTCCGAAATATGGGGTCTAGAAATACCAGATTTTAAAAACATTTTGCTAAATAATAATAACATAGTAAAATATTCTCAGAGTCTTTCCCATGGTACTGATAGAATGTGTTTTGGGGCCCTGCCCTATTTAGCCCCATTTAAAACGTGGCGCTGACAAGGCCCTGTCCAGTTATTCTATTTTGCATAAAAGACATTTTATTAAAATAGGGCACTAATGGGGCATTCAAGTGGGAATATTAGTTATTATTTATCATCATTGTGTAGTTGATCCGTTTAAAAAAAAACAAGTTACACCCAGATATAGTTGATAATGAAATAGGGTTTTGAAGAGTTTTCCATGTGAAAACCATACATCAGGTAAAGATAAGGAATTTCACCAGTTTTCCACACTTAATTTTCTATAAAAATATAAAAGATCTCTATATTTATACATTGAAAACTTAACTAATATATTCTTGACCTACACGAATACATATATGTTTTTGAGCTTTAAACAACTTTTTACGAAAATGAATATTTAACTATAGTTAAATATAGATTTTCTGATTATATTTTTTAAAAATAGTGTTTAATAATTTTCGGTTTCAGAAAATTACTAATTTCTACAAATGCTTACAAGTAAATAAAATATTTTATAAAAAGTGAATAAACTTTTACAGAAGTGAAAAAGTGACCTGCACCTATTTTTATTAATTAATATTTCTTTCCTTTTTACAGACTAAAAAGTGTCAAAAGACTGGTTTGCATTCATATACGCCCGATTTAATACGTTCATAATCAGCCTCCGTGGCGTAGTGGATAGAGTGTCGAGTTTATAATTCCGCTCTTCCCGGGCGTCTTGCGTTCGAGTCCTGGTTCCGCAATAATCACGAAATTTCGAAGAAATCAATTTTTCATTATTTATAATATCTTCTTACATAAATGGAACTACATAGTATACATTGATTTAATTTTTTCCCCTTCTTTTTCTAAACAAATTATTCCTTTAGTGCATGTATATGTACATATCTGACAATGTAACGCAAAGAGCGTACAAAACAAGAAACAATTATTTTAATTACTTATACTATTATTATTATTACTCACTATTTATAAAGATTAAGTTAAAATCGTTATCAAAGTTTCTAAATGTTCAGAAAAGTAATTTTTATTTAACTAGGGCATTTCTTAGGTAAACTGACAAGGCCCTGGCAAGTTTTCCCTTAGTAGGGCAATAGTCTGCCAAAGCGTTACAAGCCTTGTGTGGGCCTTTCCAGTTTACCCGGTTAGGGCCACATCAGAAGTATGGAAAACTGGCCAGACCCTTGTCAGGCCCATGTATAAATTTCTGCACAGGGGGAGTTGTGATGACAATCTATATCCTGAAGTCCAAGAAAAAAAAATCATTGGAGCAGTGACCTCAATATTTTCGAAAAATGATCATTTTCCTAAATGAAAACATACGAAAATATTCAAAGAGTCTTTCCAGCTTTGTAGAAATATTTGGTACTGCCTGGGTCTGTTTGTGGAAGTGTTTTGGTGACAAACAATAGCCTCAAATCCACAAAAAAAAATCATTCGATCAGTGACCTCAATATTATCGAAAAATGATCTTTTTCCCAAAGGAAAAGATCCGAAAAATATTCAGAGTCTTTATAGCTTTGTAGAAATGTTTGGTACAGCCTGGGTCTGTTTGGGGGAGTGTTTTAATGACAATCAATAGGCTGTGATCCACGAAAAAAAAATCATTCGATCAGTGACCTCAATATCTTCGAAAAATGACCATTTTCCCAACGGAAAAGATCCGAAAAATATTTACAGAGACTTTCCAGCTTTGTAGAAATGTTTGGTACTGCCTGGGTCTGTTTTGGGGAGTGTTTTGATGACAATTAATAGCCTGTGATTCACAAAAACAAATCATCCGATCATTGACCTCAATAATTTCGAAAAATGATCATTTTTTTAAAGGAAAAGATCGGAAAAATATTCACAGAGTCTTTCCAGCTTTGTGGAAATGTTTGGTACTGCCTGGGTGTGTTTGGGGGAGTTTTTTGATGACAATCTATAGCCTGAAGTCCAAAGAAAAAAAATAATTGGAGCAGTGAGCTCAATATTTTCGAAAAATGATCATTTTCCTAAAGGAAAAGATCCGAAAAATATTCACAGAGTTTTTCCACCTATGTAGAAAAGTTTGGTACTGCCTGGGTCTGTTTTGGGGAGTGTTTTGATGACAATCAATAGCCTCAAATCTACAGTAAAAAAACATTGGAGCAGTGATCTCAATATTTTCGAAGAATAATTTTTTTCCCAAAGGAAAAGATCCGAAGAATATTCACAGAGTCTTTATAGCTTTTTAGAAATATTTGGTACTACCTGGGTCTGTTTGAGGGATTGTTTTGATGACAATCAATAGTCTGTGATCCACAAAAAAAAATCATTCGATCAGTGACCTCAATATCTTCGAAAACTGATCATTTTCCTAAAGGAAATGATCCGGAAAATATTCACAGAGTTTTTACACCTATGTAGAAATGTTTGGTACTACCTGGATCTGTTTGGGGATGTTTTTTGATGACAATCAATAGCCTCAAATCTACAGAAAAAAATCATTGGTGCATTGACCTCAATATTTTCGAAGAATGATCTTTTTCTCAAAGGAAAAGATCCGAAGAATATTCACAGAGTCTTTATAACTTTGTAGAAATGTTTGGTACTGCCTGGGTCTGTTTGAGGGAGTGTTTGGGGCAGTGTTTTGATGACAATCAATAGCCTAAAGTCCCCAAAAAAAAATCATGGGAGCAGTAACCTAAATATTTTCGAAAAATGATCATTATCCCAAAGGAAAAGATCCAAAAAATATTCAGAGTCTTTCCAGCGATGACTTAAGTGATGATTAACAGTGATTAAGTGATGATTAACAGTCCAAAAAAAAGTCCATTAAAGTAGTTCACGAATTGCAATATTTGTACGAGTTTTTCAGAATTTTCTAAGAATTTTAGAGTTTTGCATATCTTGTTTTAGAGACAGAGGCTTCAAACTATAATTAGATATCGTTTTTCTGTTAATTAAACCTGATAAACACTCTAATGTCCTTTTTTTATCTCTGACTTATTCTACATATAGCTCCAGCTAGGATACTTGAAAATCTAGTACTTCTAGACCCCCTAGAGCTCGGACAATAATCATAAGATCTTGTTTCGCCAGAAGAAACTTTTGTTCGAAAATATTGAGGTCACTGCTCCAATAATTTTTTTTTTGTGGACTTCAGGTTATTAATTGTCATCACTACACCCCCCCAAACACACTCAGGTTGTACCAAACATTTCTACATAGCTGGAAAGACTCTGCGAATATTTTTCGGATCTTTTCCTTTGGGATAATGATCATTTTTCGAAAATATTAAAGTTACTGGTCGAATAAGTTTTTTTTGGACTTCAGGCTATAAATTGTCATAACAACACCCCCCCCAAACACACCCAGGCTGTACCAAACATTTCTACATAGGTGGAAAAATTCTGTGAATATTTTTCTGATATTTTCCTTTAGGAAAATGATCATTTTCTTTGTTGTTCTGTAGTTTGAAAACTATACGCATTTTTCAACATTTTGTTATGGGAGTTTTCGACTTAGTTTTTGCTCTAGTATTTGTAGTTTCACGTTGGCAGATAACTCGAGATAATTGGATAAGATAAGATAAGATAATTGGACAAGAAAAATAACATATTTCTATGAAACAATGAAAAAAATTCAAATTATTCATTAAAATATTTATAACAATATTAACTATTCACATATTTAAATTATTTGGTATTGAAATATTACTGTTTGGTTGTCTAGAGGATGTTTTAGTAGAAAAATAATTTTTTCGTAAGTGAAAATGACTAATTTTGGAATTTGTTTATAATTCTCGTTATAAGCAATAAGAAATATTTATTTAATACAATTTTTTATTTTAAATAATATGTTTCAAACATATTTTACGTCCATTGAATAAGAAAAGCAACATATTTATATGACAAAATGAAAAAAAATTCAAAATGTTTATTAAAATTGTTTATAACAATAGTAATTGTTAATATATGGTCATTGTTTGTTACGAGCATTATTCTGATGAGATATTTCAGCATTTTCAACCAACAAAAAATTGTTTGTGCCATTGAGCATCTC
>CAJFCP010025443.1:0-14961 GCA_904066005.1 Synergus itoensis
TTGATATAGGGTCAATCAAAAAATATCTTTGAATTAAACGAAATTTGCTTGAATTAACAAAAATTTGTTTGATTCAAAGAAACTTTTTTTTAATATGGTGAAATCAATTTTTTTGAGTTAAAGACAATTTATTTGAATCAAAAAAATGTTTTTTAATTCAAAGATATTTTTTGATTGACCCTATATCAATGATACGTTTGTTTGATTCAAACAAACTTTTTTCATAATCGTTACATTTTCCAATATTTTTAAAATGGTTTAATTAAACTTTCCTCACTTGATAAATGTCTAATACAACATTCTAATCAATTGTCCGGATGTATGTGTGTGTGGATGTGTGTGTGTGTGGATGTGTGTGTGTGTGGATGTGTGTGTGTATGGATGTCGCCATTTTTTGTCGCCCTATTAACTTAAAGACAGTTGTAGATAAATTGATGAAATTTGTAGGGTATATTGGCTCGACCTATATCTCAAAACGTGCCAAAGGATTTTTCAACATATTAAATTTAAAAATTTTTATGTACATTTATAATTTTAAAAAAAAATTGATTTTTCGTCAATAACTTCTCAAATAATCAAAATTCATAGCTTATGTAAAGGAAAGAAAGATTCCTTGCTTCGAGACGAATCGATTGACCTGTATGATTAATTCATTGTATTGAATATTAAGGAAGTTATGCTTTTATTTGTAATTTTGAAAAATTTCTTTTTTATCTATGTTTTCAAATAAACAAAATTCAAAGCTAATGTAAAAAAGTAAAAGGTTTTTTGCTTCGTATAAAATTAAGTAATCTAATATAAATATATAAATATTAAATTTAAACATTTAGGAAAATGGTTAATGCTTCCTCTATAAGGAAGCAAAGTGCTAAAAAATGAGCACAAAAAATATAAATATAGTTAAATGGAACACCCGAGATCGAATTCACAGCTATTTTTTATTTTAATTAGACATTGTTCATGCATTTACGACTTTTGTGATATGTTCTACTTTGTGTGAAAGAAAAATCGTGAAAAATGAGTAGCGTGATGCGTAACTATCATGGGATTTTGCACCTGATGTATTATTAACCCTCAGCTGTGCACTTGTCAACACAATCCGTGTTTTGGGTAGAAACAGGTGAATCAGTGAAAGTGTCAGAAGCAGGTAAAAACGCATTGAGAATATAATGCGGGTGGCTAGTCACGAAGGTTCCTCTCCTTCCACTGTATAGGTGCATATGGCAGTGTCAACAAACGCTCTGACACTTCTCAACCAGGCTTTAATCACATGTAAAACTAGGCTTAAAGTTCGCATTAAGATTTAAGACCCCACTGATCAAATCATTGCTTTAGCCTCATTGTGGAGCATTCGTACGGTACGTAATATAGCTTTTTATGCGACTCGTTTGGGGTCCAAGGCTTATCATGGATTACACAGTACTAAAATATATTTGATCCCAAAGCTCGCTTGTATGTCTGCAACTGACAAAAAGGGAAAATACATAAACGCGAGAGATTTTCGGAGATTTTACTATTTAGCACTTTTGTTCGAGTTCCTTTAATTCATATAATTTTAATTTATTTAATTTATATATGTCTTTTTTATTATAAAAAGAAAAATCGAGACTTTTTTGCAAAAAAGAAATTGAGTATATTAAATTCTCATTTTTGCTGAATGAATCAAGGAGGGTATAAATAAGTTGATGAAAATCGAGCACCATCGGAAATGCAGAACTGACGTGTCGCATAGACTCGCTTTGGCATTGATTGTGATCGTTTCAACCCCAGTGTAAAAGGCGTGGACCACCCCCTTCTCTCGAACTGCACTACATTATTATTTCATAACAATCGCACTACTCGCAGGGGCGATAACTGTTATGTTACCCGACGCCATGGTCTGATGAATAAGCCGCGAATTAAAGCTAGAATTAATTTGCAAACTTGACTTCTTCTTCATATACTGAGGAACTATTGTCATATCGATAAACTCAGTGTTTATTAATTTTCGCACACTAAAGTCCCGATTTTTTCTTGATTGCAAATTTTAAATCTTTAAATATTGTCGAAAAATCAAATTTTAATGGTGTCCTGTAATTTATAACGGAGCTAAATTTTACAATTAAGTACAAATGGAAATTCTCAGATTTTTAGGATATTAATGGGATTTCGCGTAATAATAATAATCCTTCTATTCTAAAAAGATGATGAAATCGAAGTTGAAAAAACCTAACGCCTTTTCCGGCAATCTGATTCGTCGTCGCGTAAGTATCGATAGTGCTTTTCGACAATCGATACTTGCACGCGCTTATTTGAATTTGATTTCATTAATCATCATTTTATCACGAGTCTCTAAACTCGAAATATATCGAAAATCTTGGTTTTAAAAAAGCATTTATATTATTTATATTTATATTTATATTTACTAATTTATTATGACTAATTAATAAATTAATTTAATAATTAATTAACCGGTTTTTCAAATAATACTGTACAACTATAAATGCGGTAGTTTTTTGTTTAGAAATTGAAACCATAATTAAAGATCCATACTACAGTAAAAATAGTTAATTTTGAAAACAATCTAATAATTATTATTTTTTATAACGTAAAATAGATGTTGTATCAATAGTTTATAAAGTATCAGACTTTAAAGAAATATAAAGTATCATGAGTTATAAACAAAAACAGTGGGTAATAATATTCTTCTAAAAATTTACTACATTTACAGTTGTATTGGATGTTTAAGCGAGGTTTCGCCTTCTAAAAAAACTTAAGAAATTTACAGTTTTATAATAATATTTAAAATAAACAATTAATTAATTTCATGATAATTAATTAGTCGGTGGTTATTTCAAATAATACTTTACACAACTATAAATGTGGTATTTTTTTTTAGAAAAAAAAAAGACCACAATTAAACATCAATACAACTGTAAACGTAGTTAATTTTGAAAAGAATCTAACAACTATTATTTTTTATAAAGCAAAACACATGTTGTAATTATTTAATTTATAAAATATAAGGAGACATTTTTTATAAATATATACTATTTTTGAAAATTGGTTAAGTTTTTAAAATTCATATCATGTTACTGTTATTCCTATAAAACGCAAATTTTTTAAAATAAAATTTTAATTATGACGGATAGAAAAGAAGAAATAAAATATTATAAATTTTATAACATTTAAAAAAAGTAAATGCGCGTAAGGGGTTCGGAATTCTTCTTTAATTTCATATTCCATATTACATATATCATATTATATTATATATATAGTAATGACGATCATTTCTCGTTCAATCACCGAAGTTAAGCAGCGCTTTTCTGGGTGTACTCGGATGGAAGCCAAATTGTACAAACCAAAATTATAAAATTCTTAACATTACATAAATCTGTGAATTTTTCAATTTGTTGAAGTGACGGGAATTAAAATATTAAGAAAGCATCATTATATCAGAAAGAATAAACAATAATGGTTCGAAACCTACTTTATTTTTTGAAATATCTCGTGATCCTCCAAATGAAGAAAAGATGATTCCAAAAGAAAGTTAATTTCAAATTCCGGAATGAGTCCTTTATTTCTGTCACTGAAAGAAGCCCTGAAAAAAGGAAACTGGGAGAATCTATTCTATAAACCACAGTCATAGAATCTATTTCTATGTTTCGGTTACAATAGAATCCTGCGCAGGAAGCTTGAAGGAATCAATGACACAAAAAGTCATTGAAGTTCTTTTGAATTATTTCATCTAATGAAGATCTCGCCACACAAAGTGAAAACTTCTCACGTAACTGTGAAGCTTATTTATCTTGATACATTTTATCCCATTTTGCGGAGAACTGGGACCACCTTTGGCCTCTTTGGGCCACCCGTGATTCTTGCTGAGGCGTGCGCCCTTTTTTCACGGGCATTTAAGAATTCGAGTAAGCGGCTCCTTTGAAATCGACCACGCGCCGGGAAAGATCTGAGACACTGGACATACCAAGGGGAAGGATTTTCGCGCTTTTGACCCCCTTTTCAAATTTAAACCCCTCGAGTGTTTCCTTCGCATGAAACTCAAATGCAACAAATTTCTCTCAAGCTATACTTTTGATTCTGAAAATCAATACGGATCCTATTTCTTTGATCCCTGATACCCAAGGCAATTTATCAATTCGAGCGTAAGATCTTCGAGGGCGAATTTCCCAAGTTTTCATTATGATTTACTTGTCTAATTTTTTGCTGTTACTTCCGTTAGTGACGGTTAAGGACTCTTAAATTTTTACAAGTTTTCAATGCTATCTCCAAAAAATAAGGGTTTCGGAATTGTACTTTAATTTCATAATTCATATTACATATTATATTGACAATTTATATTACTAGCAATTATGATCCGCGCGCGATTAATTTCTCGTTTTTGCACATCTTTTTCTAGTATACAAAATAATTGAGAAATTTATAATTTTTGAAATATAGAAACTTGTAATCACTTGACTAATTTCAGAAATCTCCATAAGTTTCGTAAAATTCTTTAAAATCCCTTTAATATCCTTCAAAATCCTTAAAATTAATTATTATCCTATAAAATCTCATAAGATCACTTAAAATTATTTAAAACCTCTGAAATGTCATGAAATCTATTAAAATTTCTGACAATCCAATGGAATTTCGTAAAATCCCTTGAAAGTCCTTAAAAAATAACTTAACATCTCATAAAATATCGTAAAATATCTTACAAGTATTTAAAATTCCATGAAATTCCGTAAAATCCCTCGAATCCCTTAAAAGTCTTTTAAATTACTTAATATCCTGTACAATATCTTAAAATCCCTTTAACATCCTTTAAAATCTGGTTAAAGTCCTTTAAATTTCGTAAAATTACTTGATATTCTTTAAAATTCCACAACCCATCGTTATATCCCTTAAAATTACTTTAAATTACTCAAAATACTATGAAATCTCATTAAAACTCTTAAAATTCCTGAAAATCAACTGAAATTTCGTAAAATCCCTCGAGTCCCTTTAAAATTCTTTAAATTACTTAATATCCCATAAAATATCGTAAAATCCCTTAAAATTATTTTAAATCTCATGAAATGTCATGAAATCCATTAAAATTAAGAATCTGGTGAAATTCATTTAAATTTTATAAATTCACTTCATATTCCTTGATATTCCTTAAAATTCCACAATCTATTGTTATATCCCTTAAAATTACTTAAAATTCTATAAAATCTTATGAAATTCCTTTAAGTTTCGTAAAATCACTTGAGATTCCTTAAAATCACATGAAATCTCACGAAATCTCCTGAAATTCCTAAAAATCCAATGAAATCTCGTAAATACCTTGAAATCTGTTGCCCATAAAATATTAAATCTCCGAAAAAAATATCCAATAAAATATCGTAAAATCCCTGAAAATTACTTAAAATTCCATAAAATTTCATGAAATCTCTTAAAATTCCTGATAATCCAATGAAATCTCGTAAAATCCTTTGAAAGTCCTTAAAATAATTTAATATCCCTTGAAAGTCTTTAAACTTACTTAAAAGTAACTTACCATACAACATCTGCTGAAATTCCTTTAAATTTCGTAAAATAATTTAATACTCCTTGATATTCCTTGATGTTCCATAAACTTCCATCAAATTCAACAAACTATCGTTATATCCCTTAAAATTACTTAAAATCTCATGAAATCTTATGAAATCCCTTGAAATTAATGAAAATCCAATGAAATCTCCTAAATCCCTTAAAATCACAAAAGTCGTTAAAATAACTTAATATCCTATGAAATATCGTAAAATCTCTAAAAATTATTTAAAATTTCTGTGAAATCAATTAATATTTTTAAAATCTCAATAAAATTCAAAAAAGCCTTTTAAATTCCTTAACATTATTCAAGGTTCTATGAAATCTCATTAAATCTATTAAAATACCTTAAAATCCAGTGAAATTTTATAAAATTCCTAAAAATCTCTCAAAAGTTTCTCAAATTACTTAAAATTCCACAATATATATTCACATCCCTTAAAATTACTTTATAATCCCATAAAATCTCATAATTCTGATGGTAACTGATCTGTAAATATACAAATACATATACATATAATATATTAAAAATACAAGTATTAATACATTAAAAACTGATATAAAAAAACACATGAAAAGTTTACTATAAGCAATCTTCTTAATTTCTCGAATAATATTTACTAACCTTAGATATATATCTTGAAATATTTTTTTGCTTCACTAATAATTTATTTTTCACATCAAAATAATTATTTTTATTACTTTAAATTATTTTCTATCTTTATATAACCTTTTTATTAGTAATCGTTTTGACAACGAAAATAATCTAAAGATAGTTTTCAAATTCGGTATATTCACACCATTCACACATATTCGCGCAGTTTCTAAAACCAATCAGGTTTTCGACAACAATGTGTTCGATATATTGGTAACATCTCTTTTTTAAGATAGGATAGGATAGAAATGCATGAAAGCAAGATATCGTGATGACGATCATTTCGAAAAAAAAAATTGTCTATTTGATACTTTGAATTTAATATTGTACGATTTTGTCCGCTTGGACATGTGAAACTGTTAAAGGCTACTCGTTCAATCACCGAAGTTAAGCAACGCTTTTCTGGGTGTACTCGGATGGAAGCCAAGTTGTACAAATAAAGTATTTAATTCTTAATTACTTTTCGATAAGTTCTTGTATATATTGTCTTTTAGACGTCTACTCAGACAAATTTTGTTTTCATCAACGATTTCTCACCAACAAAACAATTAAAAATATTATTTTCAAAAACATTACCCATTCTTTATGTTTCAATAAACAAATTATTGTAGATATAAAAATTTTTTTAGTGAGAATCTTTAAAGAAAAAAAATTCGCCCAAGTATTAATTTTTTGTAAATTAATACTTACAAAAAATTATTATAATTGTTATTAAGGACTTAAACTGTTAAAGGCTTCTTGTTCAATCGCCAAAGTAAAGCAGCGCTTTTCTGTAAAAATTCCAAAAAATATTTAAAAAATCGTAAAAATCTGTTGAAATCCGTCAATAAAATTCCCTTACAAACTTTAAAATCTTTTAAATTCCATAAAATATTTTAAAAGGCATAAAAATCTCTTAAAGTTCGTGAAAACTTTTTGAAATTCCTTTATGTCCTTTAAAATCCTCTAAAATTATTAGAAATCTCATAAAATTCCATGAAATCCTTTAAAATTCCACAAAATCTTTTAAAAATCATAAAAACCTTTTTAATTCTCTTAAGATTCCTCGAAATTCCACGAAAACATTTAAAATACATTAAAATTCTAATAAAACTTTTACAAATCCTAAAAATCTTTTGAATGACGTAAAAATCACTTAAAAATCAACAAAATTCCACAACAATTTTCAGAAACCTTTTGAAATCTATTAAAATTTTACGAAAACTTGGATGGAAGCCAAATTGTACGAATTAAAATTTGTCTGAAAACCGGAAACCTTGGATTTTTTTCTGTCTGTTCTTATACAATCTGGCAAAATTTATACATCATTAAACGTTCTAATGATACTTTTTTTTTGAGATCGCATTGAAAACTTGTAAAAATTTAAGAGTCCTTAATTTTTTTTTATGGATTACTCATTAGTCGAACAGTAACAAGAACAAATTTTTTTTCAAACAAATAATTGCATATAAACAATGTAGTAAACCGATGTAGTAAATGTCTTTTGGGTCTCACCAGTCTCACACACCCTCGTATAAGAGTTAATAATGCTTCTATTTTAATAAATAATAATTATTCAATAATTTAATTAATTATTGGTAAATTAACTCCGTGCTTAATTAAATACTTACAAAAAATTATTATATACTAAGTATCCTTGTTATTTTAAACTCTATAAATATTTTCCGATAAAAACTCGTACTTAATTTGATACGCCTAATAAATTTAAAAGTAGATACGAAAGAGCCGGATATAAAAAAAATGCTAAATAGCCATAATTTCCCTTTTAGAATCCGGATGTTTGATAAAAAAAAAAGCATAAAATGACATCCTTCCCGAATCATTAATTTCGTTATATAGATATAAGTTTCTGGTACACCAGTGGCGGTTTTCAGGGCAGCAGGGTGAAAATATTCTCAAACCCCATGACCAGCAGCGGTCGAGGACCAAGGGCCATGGTGAATTGATTTTCATGCATTGCAGAAAGTCTCGGGGTTGCGCGTTACTTTTGTGGACCGCCGATCATGTAATTTCAAGCTACTTAAAGCTATTTAACAGGATTTAGTACTTCCCTCCTTAGCGCCAAAATTGGAAATGAATTTCCATTCCATGCGTGAGAAAAGTGCCTTCTGACGGCTTAGGAAAAAAATTAAATTGTCAAAGAAATGAAAATGACAAGGGAAATTTAATTTCTGAATTCTGCATAGCATAATTTTTTTTCTATACTCTATAACACAATTGCAACTTTTTTAAGCATAATTCCAAATATTTATGAAACATGGAATAATAAAAAGTATTATTTCAGGCGCGCAGATAATTAAATTAAACAGTCTAACCCGCAATTCTAATAATTTTAAGTCCTCTCAGGAAACATAACAAAACCGAGCAAATACATTGAATCACATTTCATATGAGATTTAAAACTGTTTACCCTCCTCTTCCCCTATATTGAACCCACCGTTTCTTTTATGAATAGAGTCACCCTCGCCACACAGTATTTTCGGCTCTCGTCGTTATATTAATAAAATATGACGATCTATTTTATCCAGAAGAGAATGATAAAAAAATTTTCAGTTACAATATATTCTTTTACTTTTATATTTTTGTTTTTTATGCGGGTCCTTCAAGGCTCTTAAATTGCCACGCGGCCTTCTTTCTCCTAAGAAGCGAATGATATGATTTATTATTTTATTGTGTTATCATTGCGGATGGGATTTTTAGTAAAGGTTCATGAGACATGGTGTCTGTGCATAATCCTGACACCAACCTTGCCAATAAGTAACACAAACGAACGTGTCGAGACACGTGCTGGTCGCGTGCCTCGATTATGATATTTCAGGGTGGACAAAATGAGGATGCTCGATTGAAAGTGGGGCTGTTTTCAACTTATTAACGCTTGCCAGCCACTGAATGACAAATGTCGCTAATCTTTTGAACGGATTTAGTAACAAAGAATTTTTATACTATAGTGTGGAAGTAGATATTATCCTGTTTATATAAATTAGTCCCTCTCAACGCTATTCCCACCCTTTTCCAAACTTTTTTTCAAAACGCTTTTTCTGATCTCTTTTGTACCCCCGTTTTTTTAATGTTAGCGTTTTTAAATCTATCTTTTCGAACCTTCTTGAAATCTTTTTCCCACCTTCTTTGAGGTCATCCGTTTGTTACGTAACGCTTTTTTTTTTTGACGATTCTAATGCTACCGTAATCATAGACCGTGACACCTCCCCCCCTTAATTGATACGTAACTTCCATAATGTGATTTTTTTCGTTCTAAATATAATATTTTTACTAAAGGTGCCAAATTATAATGTGCCAAATTATAATGTTATTTTTAATTTATTTATTTCAAAGGATTTTAAAGAATTTTGTACGATTTTCAAGGATTTAAAAAAATTTTTTAAATTTGAAAGATTTTCAAACAATTTGGTACGATTTAAAAAGATTTTAAGGGATTTCGAGAGATTTCAACAGGAGTTGTAAAATTTTAAAGGGTTTTCACAAGATTTAAAGAATTTCATAGGATTTCCAAAGATATTATTGATTTAGATAGATTTAAAAAGATTTCGAGGGACTTGAAAAGAAATAAAAATATCTCAAGTATACTGATGTGAATTCAGAAAAATCAAAAAGCGAAAAGCGCAAGCCGATAAACGAAAAATGCAAACCGAAAAACGCCACAGAAAAAAAGGGAAAATTTGTTGCGAATAATTTTCAAGTGAGTAGAGTTTATTTTTTTCACGTATAGAAACAAAGGAAGGTACAATAAATGATTTTTTTTTTAATTTTCTATATCATTATGCCGATCATAATTATGAATTTTTCTAATAATATTTATTCTCTCAATTTCTTTATTTACTCAAATTTAATTTCTATATGGGCATATCTCTACAATTTTTCATTTTCGGCATTTTGAAAAAAAGAAAAATAATTTAGTGGCACAATCCTCCAACCGATTTTATCTTCTTTTTTAGGCCTTAAAATGAGAGGAAAAATTTTGGAAACTCAGTTTCCGAGCTCGGTACGTAAGTGAAAGCGAAAAAAAATAAATTAAAAAGGTTATGAAACTTTACTTTAGAATGTTTGATATAATTAAGTAAAATAAAACTTGCCTGCTCTCCGATTTCAGATTGAATTAAAAATTGAGTGTATTTCATCTATTTACAGTCAAATTCCATTGAAGAGCAAAATCATGTCAAAAATAAGAACCACTTTACTTAACAGATTGGTATGAAACGAAAACAAGTTTAAAAGAAGCAAAGATATTTTTGGGGTTATTAAAGAGTCTTTACGGATAACTTCATGTCATCAAAGGAACTGTTTAAAATGTATTTTTTTGTTCAAATTTTGACTTCTCAGATTTATTGCCTTGAAAACTCATTCGGACTTCGTTTACGCATTTACCGATTTACCAACACATTATACAAGTGTGGAAGTACAGTTTTCCAACATAAAATTCCACCCAGCTATTGATAAGCTTGTGTGCCAGCCGAAAAAATGGTTTTTTCCCTTGAGTTTCCTTTCCGATACTATTTTTCTAAAAGCCCATACTCTGAATCTATTATAGGCACATGTTTCGTTTTGGTGCCATTTTATAGAGTAGATCATGTAGAATACGGTGATTTTTTAATTTTTTTCAAAACTCAAACGGTAAAAAAGTTACGGGAAAAAAAGCAAATTTGAGATAAATTTCAATAATTTATCATCACAACTTTGGGAATTTTTTAAAATTTCCACATGGCAGGCACACCTATCTAAAATATATTTTTAGTATATTAATATACGTAAGAACACTGCAAAAAATTTTCAGCCCCCAAAGAACTTCGGTAAGAAAAATACAGCGCGTGAAAAATTGTAAAGTCATAAATCACCACATTGACTTATACTATTTTAGGTGGTTTTAGGGATTGTAACGAATGGATAATAGTTCAAATCGATTGAAACACTATAGTAACCCTCAAAATAGTATATTTTCTTGGGGAAAATCGATATCAAGTGTAGTATTTCTTCTTGATTGTGGGCGAAACTCTGCATCATCACAAAAATGAAAAATTGTAGAGATATGCCCATATCTATATCCAGTTGATCATATGGAATGAGTTAATACTTCTCGTTCGATCACCGAAGTTAAGCAACGCTTGGCTCGGTTTTTCATGGATTGGTGTCGTTGTACCAGGTTTTGAGCTGCTTTTAGTCTCGAACTAACAATTATCAATATCTTAATACTGTATTTATCCCTTATTAATTATTGGCGTCGTCTGTCGTGAGCGCTAAGAAAAATCACTGCTCACTTCACGATATCTCGGTGAAAAAAAGAGATAGGACATTTTTAAAAAAACAGTTGGAAAGCTTATGAAATTCCACGTCCAGTGGTACCCAACAAATATTTTTTTGACCTTCTGAAAATAATACAGCACGTGAGGAGTTTAAAAACAAAATTCAAAATTTTCTCAAATTTTCTACCTCAACTTCAACTTTTAGCATGACCTAGGAAAATTTTTTCAGAAATCTTAAAATTATACGACATAGAGTCTGAAATCTTATCTTTAATTTAAGATTCGTTATCAGAGACCCCAAAAACCCCCCAATAATAAGTTTTATGAAAATCCAACCACTTTTTCAAAAATTTGTCCGCCATATTGGATTCGCCATTTTGAATTTTAGAAATCTAACCTAGATTCATCATCAGAGACACCAAAAACACACGGATAATAAATTTCATGAAAATTAATTAATTTTTTAAAAACTCGTCTGCCATATTGGATCCGCCATTTTGAATTTTGAAAATCTGGCTCCGAATTCGTAATCAGCGGCCACAAATACCCTATAGAGTACCAAAAGTTTCATTCCAATTTATTCAATACGTCGTTCAAAAATGAATTCTTTCGTAAAAAAGAACGACTTTTAAAATTTGTTTATTTATAACTATTTATAATTTTACGCATTACGTTCTTCATCATTTTTTTTACATTCTACAATGCAAGTTTGGGATTCGTTTTTAATTTTTCTCCGTTTTTTAATTTTGGTCCGTAATGTTGGTTCCACCATCTTGGATTTTTCGAAATTGATAATTTTAATTTCAGATTCAGATTCAGCAACCATAAACACCACCCGCTAACTAATTTCGAACATAATGTCCCTATTTTTGGAATTTTGGTGTGTCATGTTGATTCCGCCATCTTGGATTTTTCGAAATTGTTCATTTTGAATTTAAATTCAAATTCAGCGACCATAAAAACCCCCTGAAAACTAATTTCAAACAGAATGTGTTATTTTAAATTTTTTGTCCGCCATGTTTTTTCCGACATCTTGGACTTTTCGAAATTGAATATTTTGAATTTAGATTCAGATTTAGAGATGAAAATAAACACCTTAAGAACAGGGTTGAAAAAAATACAATTGTTTTATTGGGTTTAGTATGAGAAACACTGCATTTTAGAGTTTTTTAAGCAAAAAATAGAGTTTATAACTTATATAACATTGCAGAAAATTCTGAAAAAATTCTGAAAAATACTTTAAGGTGTACTCAATACATAAAAAAATTGCTGTTCCAAACTACAATAAAGGGTTAAAGGTAAGATTTCAGACTCTATGTCCTATTATTTTAAGATTTCTGAACAAATTTTCCTAGGTCATGCTAAAAGTTGAAGTTGAGGTAGAAAATTTGAGAAAATTTTGAATTTTGTGTTTAAACTCCTCACGTGCTGTATTGTTTTCAGAGGGTCAAAAAAATACTTGTTGGGTACCACTGGATGTGGAATTTCATAAGCTTTCCAACTGTTTTTTTTAAATATCCTATCTCTTTTTTTCACCGAGATATTGTAGTTCAAAGTGAGCAATGATTTTTCTTAGCGCTCACGACAGTCGTCTGCATAATTTCCAACGGTAGTGTACAAGTACATATCTGAAACAATTTGCAGTGAGTAATGTTTAATTCTTTTGCATCGAAATAAAAGAAGGTAACCTACCCTATGTTTACGGTAATATTTACCCATCTGAAGGTAATTTTTTTTGCAAGTAATATTTACCCTGAAATCGGGATAAATATTACACTTGGTTTTTTCTTTTTTTTATATAACAAGAAGAACGCGCGCTCTGCGCGCGCATTTACTTAAAAATCCTTAAAAATTCACGAAAACCTTCAAAATCATCAATCTCTTGAAATCCGTATTAAAATTCGTGAAAATCTCTAAAAATTCCTAGAAACCTCTTGAAAATCCTTAAAAATTATAAAAATCTCTTGAAATCTTTTAAAATTATTAGAAATCTCATAAAAATCCATAAAATCTAAAAAATTCCACAATATCTTTCAAAAATCAACTTTCTTGAAAGCCCTTAAAAAATGTACAGTCTTTGAAATCCTCTAATTCTACTAAATATTTTAAAAATTGTAAAAATCTTTTGAAATCTCTCCATAAAATTCCGTGACACACATTCAAATCTCTTAAAATTCCCAGAAAATTCTTGAAATTTTATGGTAACATTTAAAATCCTTTTATATCTTTAAAATATGTTAAAACTATTGGAAATCTTTTATGAAATTCCATGAAACCCTTTAAAATTCTCACAAAATCTTTGAAATATCAGTAAAATCTCTTGTAATCACTTAAAATTATTAGAAATCTCATAAAATTCCTTAAAACCCACTCTCTAAAATTGAATCAGTGAAATTTCACTGATTTTCAGTGACTCTTTTCTCACGATTTCATTCAGTGAAAATTCACTGAGAATCAGTAAAAAGTCACTGAAATTTTCAGTAATCGTCACTAAACTACTGAAAATTTCAGTGACTTTTCACTGATTTCCAGTAGATTTTTCACTGATTAAAATCGCGAGAAAAGAGTCACTGAAAATCAGTGGAATTTGACTGGGAATCAGTGAAATTTCACTGATTCAAGTTTAGAGAGCAATAGAGCTCTTACAAGCCTTTCGAAATTCCTTAAAACTTCACGAAAACCTTAGAAATTGCTTAAATTTGTTGAAATCATAAAAAATTTTTAGAAACCTCTTAAAATTCCTTAGAATTTTTAAAAGACTCTTAAAATTCCATAAAATTCTACGAAATCTTTTTTTAAAATCCTAAAAATCTCTTGAATTTCGTACAAATCACTCAAAAATCGTCAAATTCTCTTAAAATTCCTAGAAACGTCTTGAAATTCCTCTCTAAAAAAGTTTTTTCCTCTCTAAAAATGTCTCGAAAATCTCGAATAGATTATAGTTTCAAATCTGATTGGATTTGGAATGACTTTGAATGAAATTGTAAGAAGAAAAATAAAACAATCGCACGCGTATCGCGCCTCTTGGTTTGCTTGTATTTATAAAAAATTTTTCCGTATATTTTATAAATTAAATAATTACAACATGTGTTTTGCTTTATAAACAATAATAGTTGTTAGATTGTTTTCAAAGTTAACTACGTTTACAGTTGTATTGATGTTTAATTGTGATTTTGTTTTCTAAAAAAAATACCGTATAAATTTATAGTTATGTACAGTATTATTTGAAAAACCGGTTAATTAATTATTAAATTAATTTAGTAAGTATTCGTAATAAATTAGTTAATTGTTTATTTTTAATATTACCATAAAACTGCTTTTTTAAAACCAAGATTTTTTATGTATTTCGAGTTTAGACTCGTGATAAAATGATGATTAACGAAACCAAATTCAAATAAACGATCAGCAAGTATCGATTGTCTAAAATCACTATCGATACTTGCATGACGAACAACACGGAGAAAACTGGATATTAAACCGTAATATCTAGCTATTTAACTA
>CAJFCP010025443.1:25030-35256 GCA_904066005.1 Synergus itoensis
TACACAACTATAAATACGGTATTTTTTTAGAAAACAAAACCACAATTAAACATCAATACAACTGTAAACGTAGTTAATTTTGAAAATAATCTAACAACTATTATTTTTTATAAAGCAAAATACATGTTGTAATTATTTAATTTATAAAATATAAGGAAACTTTTTTTTATAAATACTAGAAAACCAAGAGACGCGATACTTGCGCATTGTTGTATTTTTCTTCTTACAATTTCATTCAAAGTCATTCCAAATCCAATCAGATTTGAATCTATAATCTATTCGAGATTTTCGAGACATTTTTCGAAAGGAATTTCGTAGAATTTTATGGAATTTTAAGATATTTCGTGAAATTCTAAAGGAATTCATGCAATTTTAAGAGACTTTTAAGAATTCTAAGGGATTTTAAGAGTTTCTAAATGTTTTGAAATTTTGAGGAATTTTACGAGGTTTCTAAAAATTTTAAAAGATTTCAACTTTAAGCGATTTCAAAAGGTTTGTAAAAATTTTATGGGGTTTTAAGAAATTTTATGAGATTTATAATAATTTTAAGTGATTCCAAGAGACTTTTCTGATATTACAAAGATTTCGTGATAATTTTAAAGGGTTTCATGGAATTTGATAAAAGATTTCTAATAGTTTTAGCAGATTTTAAAGATATAAAAGGATTTTAAATGTTAACGTAAAATTTCAAGAATTTTCTCGGAATTTTAAGAGATTGTAATGTTTTTCATCGAATTTCATGGAGAGATTTCAAAAGATTTTTAAAGGGTTTCAAGAAAGTTGATTTTTAAAAGATATTGTGGAATTTGAAAGAATTTTAACATAGATTTTAAGAGATTAATGATTTTGAAGATTTTTCTGAATTTTTAAGTATTTTCAAGTAATTATTCTAATTTCGAAAAGAATTAGTAAAATTTTTAAGGATTTCATGGAATTTGATGAAATTTCAAGAGATTAATGATTTTGAAGGATTTCGTGAATTTTTAAGGAATTCGAAGTAAATGCGCGCGCAGAGCGCGCGTTCGTTCTTATGATTTATAAATAATTGAAGGGTTACATGCAATAACCGGTTATAGAATTTTAGCACTCGATTTAGTTGGCCCCTGAGAGCTTTAAAAAATTTTTTTTATAATGTGGAATAAAAGATACGCAAGAAAATTTCCGATTTAAATATTTGTTTTAAAAATCGAAATTCGAAAAAAAATTTTAAAGGCTCTCAGGGGTCAACTAAACCGAGCCCTAAAATTCTATAACCGGTTATTGCATGTAACCCCTCAATTTTGAGAAATTTTAAAGATTGTTTTGTAATTCTAAGGAATTAGAAGACGACTTTATAGGAATTTTAATAAATTTCAAAAATCATCGTAAAATTTTTAAGGATTTCATGGGGTTTATTTTAATTTTAAAGATTTTTACGAAATTTAAGTGTTTTTAAAGTTTGTCGTGGAATTTTAAAGGATTTTACAAGATCCTGGAAGATTTAATTTTCTGCCAGGAAAATTTGTCTGAAAGTCAGAGGTGAAAGTCAGGTAAAAGTCAGGGAAATTGAAAAATTGAATCTTGTGGCCATCCTGTTGCTGAAATTGTTTAGGCATCACCTCAACTTGAAAACATGAAAGGATCTAAAGAATGTATTTATCTTATTTACTGCATCAGCCCACTTTTAATTGGTATCCCTAGCGAAAGCTTCGGATAGAAATGCATTCCGAATCAATCCGAATCATTCCGGAATTTGTGTCCGAACCAAACAATTTCATTCCGATCTAATCCGAAGGAAGTTTTCAATCCGAATTAATCCGAATCCCATTCAAAATCTATCCGAACATTTAATCCGACTGAATCCGAATCAATCCGTCAATCCGAATGAGTCAGAATTAATCCTAACTTTCAATCCGAATGAATCCGGTCAATCCGAAAGAATCCGAACTTTCAATCCGAATGAATCCGATTTAATCCGGTGTATCCGAACCAATCCGAATGAATCCGAAAAATTCGGATTTATTCGGATTGGTTCGGATAGACCGGATTAAATCGGATTCATTCGGATTAAAAGTTCGGATTAAGTCGGATTAATTCGGATTGACCGGATTGATTCGGATTCAGTCGGATTAAATCTTCGGATAGGTTTTGAATGGGCTTCGGATTAATTCGGATTGAAAACTTCCTTCGGATTAGATCGGAATGAAACTGTTTGGTTCGGACACAAATTCCGGAATGATTCGGAAGCTTTCGGATTCGTTAGGAATAAATTTCAATCCGAACCTTCCGCCAGGGTAACCCCTATATTGAATGGAAACTGTGGATTGAAAGGGAATAAAATAAAGTATCAGGGAGAGGAAGAAACAATGTGATACATTTTATTCATTAAAATGCATTGTAGATCTCATCGAGAAAGAGAAAATGTAAGGACGATGGTTCACCGTTCACCGTTCCCTGTTCATCAGGAGTTTAGGACTCCAGGTGAAGCAATTGAACCGAATAACGCCTTTTGACGTTAACGCCAGGGCTCTTGTGCGTGCACCATAAATGCAGCCGGCAACAATGGATCTCGATCCTTATCTCCCGCATTAGTTCCTGGTTACCAGGGACGTTTTGCCATTATGTTTGCACTTGAACTATCATTCCATTGTCTCATTTATCTGATATGAGTGTAGTGCGTCGTGTAACGAATTCGTGTGCCACTCAGAACCCAATTACTTTTATGCCCGTCTGCTCTTCAGAATTTCAGATATCGTCCACCAGATCCCTTTTCCACAATTTTTATGCGATCCACCACCTAGATTAGCTTAATTTACTCCTTCCATAAAATTAGGAATTCAAATTTGATAAGATACTCGTTCATTTTATCCAGGAGAGATAGCCTCTTGAAAATATGAAAATTAAAGTGGATAATTTGATAATTAGATCCACTGTTGAAAAAATATGAGAACGTAGTCTAATCAAAATCGATATATTAACAATTTTATCCCGATTTACCCCAAAAGTAGCCAAGTGGGATGAAATAAAATTAAATGCCTTAATAATCATATTTCTTCTTGATGTCCTTTGTCCAAAGAGTATCAAAAGTAATTTTCCATCAAAAAACTATTAAAAGTTTATAATTTCACTTGATATTCCATAAAATTACTAAGAAATCTTAAAATTCATTGAAATGTCGTTTGAGGCAATTAAATCTATTAGCAATCACTTTGCTGTTGGTTAGATTTAATTGGCGATAGCTTCGAAAGGTTTTGAACTTTTTTGATGTAATTATTAAACAACTGGTTTTCAATTTAATGCTCGAATGCGAACACAAAGGCTAACGTTAAATCAACGACATTCCCTACTCTCTAGAATTATAAACAAATTTTTCTTCTACGGAACTGTATATATTATAAATTAAATTATATAAAATAAATTACATATAAATATTATAAATATGAATAAATATATATTAAATTTCTGCTGGAATAAAAAATATCTAAAAAGTTGAAATAAATTTTTAAAAAATGTAAAACCAAAAAAATATGTAATAATAAAAAAAAAGAATGCCAACAGCACACGGTATTCCCAAGCGGTCACCCATCCAAGTACTAACCGTGCCCAACGTTGCTTAACTTAAGTGATCGGACGAGAACTTGTGTTTTCAACGTGGTATGGCCGTTGGCGTTAATTTATTTTTTAATTTGGGATAAAACATATAAAGACAAAAATTATATATTTTATACATTTATAAAATATATTACATATATATTTTGTTTGTTTTACATTTTTTTTTAAATTTATTTCAACTTTTTCAATATTTTTTATTCTATAGAAGTAATTTATTTTATACCAGGGGCGGATCCAGACAAGGGCTTTGGGGGAGGCCACGAAATAATTACTCTTCCCCCTCCACCAAGTTTTTGTATTTATAAGCTGCGTGAAAATTTCAAATCTGGGCTTTTGGGGGGGGGGCCAAGAAGCCATGCCCCCCCCTGGATCCGCCCATGTTTTATACGCAGTGATAATTATCATATGAGCAAATTTAAATAACTCCGTTTTTTTCTCAAAATTTGTACTTTTTCAAAAAGATTGTAAGAAAATGAGAATGTAAAAATCGGGGTTATCTAAATTTGCTCATATGGTAAGTAACACATGCCCTGATTATGAGAACACGGTGCGGTCATATATTTTATCCAAAGTAAAAATCTCGACAACGGCCATACCACGTTGAAAACACAAGTTCTCGTCCGATCACTTAAGTTAAGCAACGTTGGGCACGGTTAGTACTTGGATGGGTGACCGCTTGGGAATACCGTGTGCTGTTGTCTTTCTTCCTTTTTTTTTTAAATATTTTTTTTTATTTCTTATTTAAATATCCTTATTATATTACTTTTGATTACCAAAAATTCTTTGCATTACATTTTTTAAATAAAAATTTTAGAAACAGTTAAGGAATAAATTAGTCATAAGTTATTGTATAAAATGTGTCAAAACTGTCAATAATAGAAATAATATGGTCGTTGTTGAGATTTTAAACCAGGATAAAACATATGAACACGATAATTTTAGATGTTGGACAACATTCTTTAAGTAAATAATAAAATGCAAAGACAAAAAATTTTTAGTTCAACTAAAATGCATTTTTCCCTTTATACATTTTTTTATGAGACCGTTTAAGATTCCTAAAATCTCAATAAATTACAGAAATTCCCTTTAAATTCTTGAAAAGTTTTTAAAATTGGGTGAAATCAAGCATATTTATCTTAAAATAAAAAAAAAATTATTCTTAGTGCCAAAAATTGCTGATTTCAAATTAAGGTCATGTAATGTTGTTTCTTTTTTGTATTTGAATATTATTAATTATATCCAAGCATATGTTTCCCTCACTATATAACGCGCATATAATATTGCTAGTTGAAAAATAATCCTGTGTCGAAATTGAAATTAAATAGGACGTAAGAAGTGAAGAATATATTAAAAAGTAAAGCAGACACAGAAGCAGCTCCACACATGTCTCTCGAAGCGTGGTCTAGCTACTTGAAAATTAAGTGGAGCGATGAACTGGACTCGGTACTCCCGCAGAAGTAAAACAGTTGCCGCTCGAGATAAAATAATACTGACTAAAAAAGTGCATGCGTCACTGCTCTTCTATGGTCCGTGTCCGGGTGGACCGACATGATGTAGCGACGTTGATAGAGGGTTGAATAAATAAATAAAGGTCCTTCGATCAAGTACCTCGCTCGCAATTTACTCGCGCGCTTCTCTGCTCCCTTTTTAGATGGGTCAACATTTACCCAAGTTCGTTCATCATTACTTAAATACAGCCAAAAAACTACATTCAACAGAGTTTATTAAATTTCTTGACTATATAAGTTACCCAAGTATTTTAGCTCTGACTGTATAGGTACCTATTGAACACACTTTTTTATCTGTACCAATTTCTGTTTTCTAAATGTTATAATCTAAAGATTTCAAGAGATTTCTATCAGAATTTTCAAAGAACTGAAGACATATTTTTTATTCTTAAAAGAGTTGGTGAAATTTTAAAGAATTTCATGGAATATAAAAAAATTTCAAGAGATTTTAAAGTTTGTTATGAAATTTAAAGTCTTTAAAGTTACTTTGGTGAATTTTAAAAGAATTGGTGGAACTTTAAGGAATTTCATGGAATATTAAGAAAATTGAAGAGATTTTAAAGGTTGTCCTGTAATTTTAAGGAATTTCAAGACGTTTCTAGGAATTTATATAAATTTCAAGGGATTTTAAGGGGTTTCGAAGCTCTTCGTTAAATTTTATGGAATTTCAAAATGTTTCTAGGAATTTCACAGATTTTTACAAATTTTAAATGATTAAGGAATTTCAAAGTTTGTCGTAGAATTTTAAGGGATTTCAAAAAACTTCTAAGAATTTTAAGAGATTCTGAAGTATTTTAAGGAATTTTAAAGCTCTTCTTAGAATTTTAAAGGATTTCTTGGAATTTAAAAAAGTTTTAAGGGATATTAAGGGATTCTGAATATTTTCTTCGAATTTTAGAAAATTTTAAGAGGTTTCGATGATTTCAAGAAATTTTATTGATCGAAAAATCGACTTTTCTACTTTATCTTCTTTTTATTTAATTTCTACTTTATCAATTTTTTTATTGCCTAAACACTAAACACCGTGAGTGTGATATTACATTTACAGCATTTTAATTTTAATAGGAAATTATAATTAACAAAGTAGGTTATTAAAAAAAAAGTTCATTGAAAGCGCGCTAATTTTGTTTTGTGTGGCAACTTGAAAAAATATATTGCAAACTAAAAAATGACCTTGTTTGAAAATAATCAATTGACATCGAAAATGAGGGTCTTTAAATAGATGATTTTCCACCCCTGTTCAATGACCTTCTCCTCCACTAGCATCAATGGATATTTTGTCCCTCTAGCTGGGGTACCTGCCCCCGAAAAGTCTTTCCACACGAACGCGCTCGAAGAATAAACCTTCGGAGACTAAACGCTTCTATAATCTTCGTCGACATAAACTCCAGTGAGAGAGATGTTAACTAGATTGTAATTCGTGCATACCTTAATGATATTTACATATTCTAAATCTAATTATCAATTTGCATGTAAATTCGTTGTTAGTTCATAAATCTAATCTAAATGCTAATATCTTCCGTGCGAAAATAAGTTATTATTTTCTCAAAATGTACAACCCGTGTAGAAATTTTGCTGTGGCCCCTGTCAGGCCCAGATCGGATGATTTCAGATCGGTGATGGAACGCTGAACCAGACCGGGCCCAGATCTGGCTCGATCGTGCTAGGTCTGGGCCCAATCGGGACAGATCTGGGCCCGATCAGGTTCTGCGTTCTATCACCGATCTGGGCCAGGTTTGGGAATTTCTGCACGGGAACTCTCAATTTTAAACTTTCTTTCCTATAACAATAAGTTCCCTTCATTGATTACAATCACGTTTGTTCAGATTCGTTTTTTGTTTTTTAGTCGAATACGCGAAGCAAAAAGAGACTTATATGTTTATAAAGTTTTCAAACTTTTTTTTGATCCCTCGTAACTTTTGACTGGATTATCGTATCGGCATGTTTTTTTTTTTAAATTCATGTAATGATAGCTAGATTAACATAGGCATACTAAAATTTTCATATGCTAAATTTAGAAAAAAATATCCATGAAAACCATAAAAACCATTAATTTTTTTTTGATTCACCATAACTTTTGACAGGATTAACGTATTAGATGTTTTTTTTTTTGAAATGCATGTAATAATACCTAGATTAACATACACATATTAAAATTTTCATTTGCGAAATACATTTGAGGATAATAATGAAAATATTACATTAAGCTTGATTTTTTTACTCATATTTGATATTTCAGTTATTTTTTGCATTAAAAATATTAGAATTGATGAAAAATAAGTAAAAATATATTTTCTACTTGAAATTTAGTTATATATAAATTATATATTATCTTTTATAAGTAATTGTTGTGATGAATTGAAAAAAAAAAAATAAATAAACTTTTTATATTTTGCAATCTCTATTCTTATGTCAGTGTATTTTGAAGCGTTAATTACTGATATAGTCATGAAAATATCCATAAATGTAATTTTAAAATTAAAAAAATAAAGAAAAATGTATTTTTATTCTAATACGCAAAGTAAAAAGAGACTTATATGTTTGTAAGTTTTTTTTTAATTTAACTTATATTTCAAAATGAAAATACAATCAAATACACCCATGTAAAAATATTCTACATAATTTATATATAAAAATGATTGTAAAAAAATTAGACATGCTGAAATGATTTATCATACCAAGGAAATTGATTTGAGAGTATATAATTTTGATAAAATCATTTTTATGCAAAAATTAAATACTCATTTTTACACGGACAGACAATTAAATGAAAAAATAATCTAAGAACGTTTTAAATTTCAATTATAAACTCACAATTTTCTTAAACAATTTAAATATCTAACTAAAAGAAACATTTTTTACAACTATTGCTATAAAAATACAATCAAATATAATTTTAAATGTTAAAGATTAAATTTAGAAAAGAAATATTGTTAGCTGAGACATGTTGACTAAAAACTTCTCTTTTCCTTCGCCTTCTTGTTAAAGAGTTCAGTAATCGTATTTTTAAGTTCCATTTCACTAAAAATTAAAAAAATTTAAAAATTTTAAAAAATAAAAGTCGAATACGCTATAACTAAAAGATAAAAAATAAGAATCAATTATTAATTATAAAATATAATAATTATACATTAATTAATTGTTTAAGTATTAAATTAATGAGAAAAAGTATTAATTATTTGAGAAAAAATGTTTAATTAGCGTATTCGACAGTTGTCGAAGTATTAAAGTTAATAATATTAAAATATTATAAAGGGAAATGGTTAAGGTAATAGAAATCATTTAATGAAATTGAAATTTTTAATGGAAATCATTGTAGATATCTCGAAACTGTCGAATACGCTAACTAAACATTTTTTCTCAAATAATTAATACTTTTCCTCATTAATTTAATACTTAAAAATTTTAATTAATGTAGTATAATTATTATATTTTATAATTAATAATTAATTCTTATTTTTTATCTTTTAGTTATAGCGTATTCGACTTTTTTTTTTTTTAATTTTTTTATTTTCTTTTTTTATTCTGAAGTGCTTATGTGATGAGGAAGAGACGGACCGTAAACTTTCTATGAACTGATCGCACAAAAGTGGGAAAACCTGGGTGCGAAAATCCCTTTTCGGTTCGCTGACAAAGCCACCCCGTAATTCCAGAATTGGTAAAAAAAAAAAAGAAATAGTAATTTTTGTAAGCCGTCGACACCAGCAGCAGCTGGAGGTAGTGAGGCGTGATTAAAATCCAAGTCTGAAATCAGAATACTGGAAGATTGCACTCGGTTATAATATAATTGAATGGAATATTGATCAGGTGGAAGTCAGAGCGTATGCAAGTTAGAAAAAGTAATTACTGCTTTATTTAAGTAACTGATGCAACGACTCTAAAAACACTGAAACCCGAAATCTATGAAACCCTCTGAAATCTTTGAAACCCTCTGAAATCTTTGAAACCCTTTGAAATTTTTGATAACTCTTGAAATTGACTGTAATCTTTTAATACCACGAGAATCTTCCTTAAAAAACAGGTCATCTCGCAATTTGATGTCATCACAGTACCTGACATGATAAAAAATATACCTGAAATTTTTTCGCAGTCATGTCGAGTTTAAAAACCGGTCTTTACCCTTTTGGGGTTGACACGCCCCAGAATGGCCGAGGGGATCTAGTATTGTAAACAATGACAGGCGAGAGTGGCTGAATGGGAGAAACAAAATAGCGGAAAATGCATGAAACCGCGCGTTGTTTGCAAATGTCAAAAAGAAAAGGGCGGAGAGTTATCATTAAAGTCTCGACAGAATCCTTTCTCTCGTCTCTGAAATTTAACCGAAAGAGTTCTCCAAAGCACGACCCATCAATCAGAAGATCCCATCCCATTTTGTACCATACCAGTAGATATATAATGTCGCGTTGACGGCTCAAAATTAAAAAAAAGAAGAGCGTAATCCGCTTTTTGAAATGAACCGGCAACCCCTTCCCTGTGTCACAGCATGGGTGACTGATTGTAAAACCATGGACCAACCCACAAAAAGGGTTGCCTCCGCCGTGAAGAGCGTTTTAAAATTAAGCCTTGTAATCGAGGTGTAATCCCTTAAAACCATGACAGTTTGAAGAAGGCCAAGTGTTTATGCGAGAGAGGTTTTCATTTTAATTTGTGAGTCTAATTTTAAGTGATTTTGGTTTTTAATATGAAGAGGTCGTTCGGGAATTAATAGATTTTTGAGTTCTATCAGATTTCAGGCATACACCCAGAAAAAAATTCTTATTAAGGGCGTTGGACCCAAGTGTTAAGCTCAAAATCCCATTCTCCTTTTTACTCAACGAAAAATATTTAGTTTCGATACTTTTTGTATAAAACGAAGAATTCAAAATTTAACTTCAAAATTCAATATTTTCATTCTTTTATAAAAATATTTGAAATAGATATTTTCTTGCTCTGTACGCATAATTCTAGTTAAAAATTGATTAATTCTACAAAGGGAAAAAATTCCCAATTTTAATATTTGTAGAGTAAAATGAAGAAATCGAATTTTTAGATTAGAAACTTTGTTCCAACACCCTTAAATTAAAGAAAACATTTGTTTGACTACGTTTTTTTGATTCAACACACAAATATTTTTATATTAAAAGAAAA
>CAJFCP010025443.1:42679-58036 GCA_904066005.1 Synergus itoensis
TTTACTCACAGTATATTAAATCTTGATCAGTTTTTTTTAACAGTGTATCATCAAATCTCATAAAATTACTTAAAATCCTATGAAATCTCGTTAAATTAACTTAATATCCTATGAAATATCATAAAATCTCTGAAAATTACTTAAAATTTCATGCAATTTCGTAAAATCCTTTAAAATTTCATAAAATTACTTAGATTCTCCTAAACTATCATCAAATCTCATTAATTTACTTAAAGTCCTATGAAATCTTATGAAATCCCTTGAAATCCCTGAAAATCTAATGAAATCTCGTAAATACCTTGAAATCCCTTAAGTCGTTAAAATTTAATATCCTATGAAATATCGTAAAATCTCTGAAAATTACTTAAAATTTCATGGAATTTCGTAAAAACCTTTAAAATTTCATAAAATTCCTCGAAAACATTATTCAAGACTTCATGAAATCTATTAAAGCACCTTAAAATCTAATGAAATTTCATAAAATTCCTAAAAATCTCTTAAAAGTTTCTCAAATTACTTAAAATTCCACAAAATATATAGTTAAATTCTTTAAAATTACTTTATGACCCCATAAAATCTCATAATTCTACGATAGTAACTGATCTGTAAATATACGTATACAATTATACATATATATTAAAAATATTAATATATTAAAAACTGATATAAAAAAAAACATGAAAAGTTTACTATAAGTTCACCAACATTAGGAATATATTTTGAAATATTTTTTTGCTTCACTAATAATTTATTTTTTACACAAAAATAATTATTTTTGTCACTTTAAATTATTTTCTATCTTTATATAACCTTTTTATTAATAATTGTTTTGACAACGAAAATAATCTGAAGATAGTTTTCAAATTTGGTATATTCACAAAAATCGCGCAGTTTCTAAAACCAATCAGGTTTTTGACAACAATGTGTTCGATATATTGGTAACATCACTTTTTTAAGATAGGAAATACGTACACATATGTTATTATTATAATTAATAATAGAAATATGAACATACCTTCAAATTTGGAAAACAGAAATTTCAAAACAAAGAAATACGAAAAAGCGAGCGGAAACATAGGAGCTAACTTCAGTGTGCTGACTATACGAAGATTATTATTATAGATATTTTTTATGGTACACGAATTAATTTTTTTAGGACTTTGTATGGTGATAGATATTATTCATGAAAGAGGTTTATCAGATATAGACAAAAAATGGGGGGATCCACGAGTTTGTCGATTTCCTCTAATTCATGGAATGGTTCCACCATCCCTTCCTTGGATGATTATTCTTTACACAGTCATGTGGATTGGTGCTTTTGGAATTATGCTGGGCTATCGATTTAAATTCGCTTGCCTCTGTTTTGTTTTGCCCTATTGGTATATTTTTTTATTGGACAAAACTTTCTGGAACAATCATAGCTACCTTTATGGAATCGTTGCTGCTCTTTTTTGGGGAACAGGTGCAAACCGATATGTGTAAGTTTTCACACAGAAACTTAAATTTATTCCGAGTTAACTGATTTAAATAAATTTAAAACGTTAAAATAAATTGTTTAATTCAGAAACAATGGAATAAAATTGTTCTTGTTCTCAGTTCCATAGATAAGAAAGAAGATGACAAGGTACCTCTTTGGAATTATTTTATTTTGAGATCTCAATTCTTCATTCTCTATTTTCTTGCCGGATTGAAAAAAACCGACTCGGATTGGTTGAATGGATACTCTGTTGTCACTCTTTCAGGTCATTGGGTTTTTCTCCCCTTTACGTAAGTGGAAAATAATCAATAATAATTTAAAAATTGTAATTATTGTAGTAAAAAGCAATATTTCTGTTGTAGATTAATATTAACGCCTGAACAAACAAATTATTTGATAGTCCATTGGTTTGGATTCATTTTCGATCTAACTATTGGATTTTGGATGATGTTCGACAGAACTCGAGTGCCAGCAATGATTTTTTGCACTGCTTTTCACTTGATGAATACGAGACTTTTTCCTATTGGTAATGAATTGTTATTTGATAGTAAAAAAAACTAAATTTAAAATTTCGCATTTATAATGAAAAATTCATTTTTCAGGCATGTTTCCTTACACGTGTCTTGCAACAATGCCTCTCTTCTGTCACGTCGATTGGCCCAGGAAATATGAAAACTGGTTCAAGTCTAAATTTAGTTTTCATTTAGATTGCCACGCTAAAAAATTGAGATTTAATTTCGTATCAATATTACAAAAATCAATCAATTTAACTGAGAAAAGTTCGGAAAAAGTCAGTGAAAAAGGTGACGAACAATATAGTGATATGAAGTCGAAAAATTTGCAAAATAATGAAGAATCTGAAAAAGTGACATCCTTAAATTCTTCCGAAGAAAATTCGACTAATTTATTACAAAAAAGTGATGTTTTTAAACCGGAAAAGGATGAAAAGGAGATAATGAAGCAGGTGGCTGAAGAATCTGTTTCTGGCAGGAAAAATATTCATGAAGAGAAAAAAGTGACAAAGAAACAAAAATTTGTAGTTTCTTTATTGCTTCTTCATTTAGGGCTGCAATTTTTTCTGCCTTATTCCCACTTCATTACGAAGGTGATTTTTCACAAATATAAATATGAATACATTGATAAATACGAATAAACTTATAAATAAATGAATAATTTATATACAATTAATCCGATATTTTCAGGGTTACAATAATTGGGTTCCTGGTTTGTACGGTTATTCTTGGAATATGATGGTTAATCATTGGGATAGCATAGCAGTTGTGGTTCAAGTTCGAGACAACACAAATAATGAAGATTTTTTTATTCATCCTCAAGCCTACGTTGGTAACAACAAATGGTGGAAACATGGTGATATGTTGAAGCAGTATGCCTATTGTTTAAGGGTATGCAGACTTAAAATAATAATTAGGAAATTGGTACTATTTATTGTAGAAAATTGTTTGTTAAAACTGCAGGACAACCTAATGCAGCAAAAACAAGTGGCCTTGTCTTCGGGAAAGCAAATTAAAAACAGAGAAAAGTGGGAAAAGCTTTCACCAAATATTAGCATTTTTGTGGATGTCTGGTGTTCTCTCAATGGAAGATTTCAGCAGAGGATGTTCAAACCAAATGTTGATATATTAACTGCAGAATGGCATCCATTAAAACCAGTATCATTTTTAGTTCCTTTGCTCACACAATTCAATTCTTATCGGTATTTTTCATCCCTCTATGTAATTTATTTTCCAAATATTTTATAACGATATATCAAAATAATTTTTTAATTTTAGATATAAACTGGAAGAAATTCAACAGCAAGTATACACGTGGTCAAATGATTCTGACGTTTACTTCGTGGCTGATTATCCTGGCATGAAAAAATTAAATTTTGTGGACGAGGAATTAACAAATGTCTCTTTAAGTGTGATAGAAGGAAAAATATCATACAAAGAAGAAGGAAAAAGTACAAAAGTTACTATTTCTAAAGGAGGATCTCTTAAAGTGCCAACTGGAAAATTTCACGAAGTAAAAGTCATCAGCTCACTTCCAGCTTGTTACATGTACACTTTTATAAACAAGACTGAACAATTTTTACAAATCGAGAGGTACTTAAACACTTAAGATTGTTAATAATTAATGAATGGTCATACAATAATTTAATTTTTCCAGAATGGATGATTCGTCACAAATTGAAACAAGTGTTCCTCTCTTTAGAGGAATGACACAAGAAATAGAAGAAAACATGAAAGCCTGGTTTCGAGCTCTGATCCACATAAAAAATGGGTTTCTTCATGTTATTTTTAATAATCCATTAATCCAAAGAAATACAATTAAAAATTATGTAAATCCTTATCAGGGATGGCCTTAATAAAGAGGAAAATTTTTTATGAGAGGGACTTACAAAAATGTTTACTTACAAAATGTTTCATCATTCTGTCGATTTAATTATTGTAATCTATAGCGTTTCCATCGCAGTCAGTTCTATAAAAAGTCTCGATAATTCTCTTTGTAACAGATGAAACTTTGAACTCTATTAATTTTATAAAAAAATGAGGATATATAATGAAAATTATCTGTTTTGGGTACATGCATACTCATTTAGTTGCCGCTAAATACTTGAAACAATAGTGAGGCCGATTTTAAGTATTACGAATTAATCTTCTAGAAAGTGTTTTTTAAATTGAATAAAGTGACATTTTACATCGAAATTATCGAAATGGTACTGTTAAATACATCATGGAGTGTAGATTTACTAATTCTCATTTCATGTATAATAATCACAGCATATTTCTTAATGATGAAAAATTTCCAATACTGGAAAAAACGCGGTGTGATGCAAATAAATCCACAACCGATTTTTGGAAATTTTGCCAAGTGTTCTTTCATGAGAATGTCTCCTGGTCATCTTATCAAAGAACTTTACGAGAAAGGTGAAGGCTTGCCTTACATGGGAATTTATGTATTTAGTAAACCGTGTTTTTTACTTCGGGATCCAGATTTAATCAAACAAATTCTTCTGAAGGATTTTAATATTTTTTCTGATAAGCACATGGAATCCGGAAAAAGTGATAATTTGGGAAACTCGAATGTTTTTTTTATAAAAAATCCTCACTGGAAAATTCTCAGGTCGAAAATGACGTCGGTTTATACATCTGGAAAATTGAGAAATTTGTTTGAATTAATGTTGGAAGTAGCAAAGGATCTAGAGTTGCTTTTGAATTCACTTAATCTTGATGGTAACTCATTTTGATATTTAAATTATTAAATAGCGATTCTATTTTATAATTCATGTATTGTGTATATAATTATCACGATTCTCACAAAATAGGTAAAGGAGGTCCTGTAGAAGTTAAAGAATTATTTGCTAAGTTCATGACAGATATAATCGGAAGCACTGCATATGGTTTGAAAGTAAACAGTTTGAACAATCCGGAAGCTGAATTTCGGAAAGTTGGAAGGGAAATATTTACTTACGACTTATTCAGATCTGTGGAATTAACTTCCATATTTATTGTGCCACAACTTGCAAGATTATTCAATTTTAGATTTTTTAGAAACGGAGGTGGCTTTTTAAGAAAAGTTTTCTGGGAAACATTAAACGAAAGAGAGAAATCGGGAATAAAAAGAAAAGATTTAATCGATGTATTGATGGAACTCAGAAAAAAAGATAAAAATGATGAGGATTCAAGTGGATTCAGTGAGTAGTTTATAGATTAAATTTTTAATATTAGGAATTATTTTTTTACTAAATAGTATTTGTAGTAAAAAATTAACATTGATTACAGAATTCGAGGGTGATATGTTGTTTGGACAAGCAGCAATATTTTTCACTGCTGGCTTTGAAACTTCATCAACGACATTAGCTTTTGGATTATATGAATTATCGAAGAATCTAGAGGTTCAGGAAAAATTAAGATCTGAAATTAACAGTGAAATTGAAAACAACGGAGGAAAAATAACTTATGACTTGGTAATGATTAACGATATTTACAGTTTTTAAAAGTATTTACAATACATTTAATTATTATTAATTATATTTCTAGTCGTATATACAAATACTAAATGTGGGTGTATAATTTCTTTTATATTTTATAGGTGAATAGTCTTAAATATTTGGACATGGTAGTGTCAGAAATATTAAGAATGTATCCGATTTTGCCAATTGTTGACAGAAAGGCAGTGCAAGATTACAAAATTCCGGAAACGAATTTAATTCTTGAAAAGGGCACCCCAGTCCTTATACCCTTGTTGGGTTTACACTACGATCCAAAATATTTTCCAAATCCGAAATCTTTTGATCCGGAACGCTTTTCCGAAGAAAATATAAGGTTGAGGCATCCCTTCGTGTATATGCCTTTTGGTAAAGGTCCTCGAAATTGCATTGGTAGGTTTTTGAGATAGTAATTTCTGCTAATAACTAATCTATTCACTAATATATTTTTTTTTCTCAGAAATTCATGTACGAATATAAAATTATTTCTTTTCCTGACCCAGGTATGCGTCTTGGACTTCTGCAAGTAAAACTGGGATTAATTTGCGCAATATCCAAATTCGAGATCACGACTTGTAAAGAGACTTCAGTACAGATTAACCCAAGAGCATATTTTACTAATCCCAAGGGAGATGTTGTTCTGAACTTCCGGAAAATAATGATGAATGGACAAAGTGAAAGTATTTTTTAATTATTTTCATCTTTGAACAACAATCTGAAAATTGTAATTAGATTTACTTTTAATTAATTTCAATTGTTAAGAATCTTTCGGCAATTCACAACTGCCCACAATCCACCTTCCATCTCAGTAAGAAAATTATTCCTCGGATCTTGTTTCAGAGGAATCCTAGTTTTAGGTGAAACTTCCCAAGAGTAGTTTTTCAAAATAGCTATTATTGCCATCTTCACTAACATCTTAGCGAGCCTCATTCCCAAACACATTCTGGGTCCTTCACTGAATGGAAGAAACACAAATTTGTTTATATCCTTTTTCCTTTCCTCATTGAATCTCTCAGGTTGGAATTTTTCAGGATCAGTCCAATATTTAGGATCATTATGAAGTCCATAGGCAGAGAAACCAACTATATTTCCAGGCAAAACTTTACAGGAAAGCCCATCAGATCCCATAAGTTGAGTTTCCTTTGTGCAAATTTTCATAATTGTACCTAAGGCAGGATTGAGCCTAAGTGATTCGTTAATTACTTGTTCCATATAAACCAAATCTTTTAGAGCTTCATATTCCCATTTTTCATTATATTTAAGGAACACAGAATTTATTTCATTTCTCAATTTCTCTTGAACAGCAGGATTAGATGCAAGATGAAACGTTAAAGAATATAAAGTAGTCCCTGTGGTCTCTTGGCCATCTAAAATGAAAGATATTACATGGGCTGCTAAATTCAATTCTTTATCAACTTCATTTGACTTCTCGCTCTCCATTGCAAATTGCAGGAAATCGTTTCGACTTTCTCCTTCTTGTTTTTTCTTCTTCACTATTTCCTTCACAGATTTTCTTAAAAATGTATACATCTCTTTCGAGACTAAACCGAGCTTTAAAAATTTAGCAAGATGTGGTAAATAAAATACTATTATTTGTGCATAGCCTCCCGTGAATGTTGAATTTTTGAAAACAGATGAGATGATTTTTCCAAAAGTTTTGGGAGTTTCTTCAAAACATTGTCCTTCTACTCCCATTCCTACAGTCGTTACAATTTCTCCTAAATATTTGTGAAATAAGCTTCCCAATTCAAATTCAGCAACTCCATTTCCTTTTCTTATTTCATTGTCTAAATATTGATCTAATTTCAAGTGTACTTCACAAATTAAAGAAAACATCAATTTTAATTTTCTCAGGGAAAAAAAGTTTGTTTGAGCAATTCTATTTTCCTTCCAAGCATCACCTTCAGAGAAAAATGGATTTTTTATCAAAAGTGAGTCCAATTCTTCGTGGAGTTTAATCAGGTTGTTTTCAAAGGAAGAAAAATCAGTCGTGAGAACTTTTTTCACAAGCTCTGGATCTCGAATTAATAAAGTTGGAGTAGTCATCAGGTAAAATCCGATCATGCTTTGATTAGATCCTTTCTTGTACAATTTTTCGCACAAGGTGATGAAGCTTTCTTGTATTAAAATTACTTTTCTCATGTTTCCGATGAATGGTAAACATTTTTCTGGGGAGGGAATTCCTTGATTTTTCCAGTAGTTGTAATTCCGAGTTGAATAATGATAGAGAAAAGTCAAAATGAAGCATGCAAAAATCGCAAGATAGAAAAACACCATTTTTAAGGAATTTTTGAAAAGACTGAATGCGAATTTTCGCTTAAACGTTTTATAAACAATGACAAGCTTTTTATCTGATTTCTGATATGCTTCAAGGACTCACAAATATAACTTGATATATGATAAGACAGGCATATCAGGAAATATACTGTACTGGAAAACAGATAACATTTTTTAATGAAACTAGTAAGCTAACACGCGCGCGCGCGATTATTTTTTGTTCCTTCTTACAACTTCAAGGCCAGATTTTCGAGACATTTTGTGAAAATATTTTTTAGAGAGGAATTTCAAAGGGTTTCAAAGAATTTTAAGGGATTTTGACGATTTTCAAGTAATTTTCACGAAATTCAAAAGAATTTTGGAATTTCTACATGATTTTGTAGAATTTTAAGGGATTTCAGGATATTTCGCGGAATTTTAAAGAAATTTAATGGATTTTGAATGTTGTAAAATTTGAAGGAATTTCAAGGGATTTGGAAGGTTTTTTTGTGAAATTTTAAAAGATTTCAAACAGTTTCTAGGTTTTTAAGGAATTTAAAAATTTTTCGTGGAATTTCGAGGAATTTTCAGAGATTTTAACCTATCGTAAGGAATTTTGGTGATTTTTAAATGATTTTAAGAGAATTCAAGGGATTTTTATGATTTATAAAAGATTTTGTGAAATATTAAAGGATTGCATGGAATTTGATAAGATTTCTAATAATTTTAATGAATAAATTTTCAAGGATATAAAGGGAATATTATCGTAGAATTTTAAGGAATTTCCAAAAATTTCTACGAAATTTAAGAGATTTTCACGAAATTTTACGAATATTAGGAGATTTTTATAACTTTTAAAATACGCACTGTATGGATTTTGAAGAATTTTGAAAGTTATCGTCAAATTTTTAGGGATTTCAAGAGTTTTTTCTAATTTTTAAAAGATTTTGTGAATTTTTAAGGATTTCATGAAATTTTAATGGATTTTAAGGCATTTTAAAAGAATTTAAGAGTTTTTTTTATGAGTTTTATTCAAAATTTGTGAAATTTTAAAGTTTTTCATGGTATTTTATGAGATTTCTAAAAATTTTAAGAAATTTCAAGATATTTTTCTGATTTTTAAAAAATTATGTAGAATTTAAAAAAATTTCGAAGTTTGCCGTCAAATTTTAAGGGCTTTTATGAGATTTTTCTAATTTTTAAAAGGTTTTGTAGAATTTTTAAGGATTCCATGGAATTTGATTAGATTTCTAATGATTTTAAGAAATAAATTTTAAGATATTCCAAGAGGTTTTTAGGACTTGTTTGAGATTTTTGCGAATTTCAATGGATTTCGAAGGTTTTCGTGAAATTTTTTTACGCTAGTTTTTTTTTTTTTCATTCAACTTTAAATTCAAAAGCCAATCAGGTTTGCAACAACAATGTACGCGAGATTTTCAAGACATTTCGTGACACCACTTTTTTAAGATAGGATTCGAATTTTCGCTTAAACATTTTATAAACAATGTCAAACTTTTTATCTAATTACTGATAGGCTTCGGGGATTCACAAATATGACGATATATATTAAGACAGGCATATCAGCAAATATACTGTACTGAAAAACAGATAACATTTTTTAATGGAATTCTCTTATATTTCATCTATATAATTAATGAAACTCAGTAATTAAATTATGAACTTTAAGTATTCATGTAAAATTAAAAACCATCAGCATTGTTCCCAATGCACTTTTTATAGGCCTTTTCGAATTTAGTATCTAAAGATTGGGAACATGCAAATGGGCCAATGCGATGAATTCGAGCATAATCGTCACAATTTATCTTCCCATCTCCATCGCAATCCTATAAAAATAAATTCCGAAAAATGAATAGTTGAAATTTTCAAAAATTGATTATTCGTCAAAATTTTAATGGATTTATAGTTTATTTAAAATAAATTTATTTATATATAAATAAATATTTATAATATTTATATAAATAAATATTTAAATATTTATTTAAAATAAATTTTATAATTATAATTTAATATATGTAACTATATTCGAATAAATAGTTACTTATATAGTCAATTTCCGTACCGTAGCATATCGCTTCATGTAGCCTTCAACAGCACGAGAAGCACATTCCAGATCCTTGGCACAATCTTTGAAATCTGCAAAAGTACAAAACAGGGTGAACTCAAGTTTAAAAATTTGTAATTAATGAATATCTAAAATTAATATTGACGTTAACGAATAAGTATTTTACCTTTGTCATCTTTGGTCATTGGCTCTTCTTCTGCATCCCCATCTTCTTCATTATCATTGTCCTTGACTTTAGGTCTTCCAGCATCAATCCAATATGGCAAACTAATACGATATGGGCCACAAACTGCTCCTACGCACTTGGCTTTTAAGTCACAACCAGTTGAAGCAACACAAAGGCATTTTGAGCATTTTACAGACACAATATTTTTTCGTTCGTCCACTTCGTTCGGTTTTCCTGAAATAATTATTTAATTCATTTTATCATCAAAGTTAAAAACTAAATTAATTTGCCTTTCACTATGAAATAAAATATTTAACATACCCGAAGCGAAGGCCACCAATAGGCAAAGACAAACGACGACGAATTTCCAGCTAATTTCCATTATGAAAAATATCTTTGTTGAAACAAACACTGATTAAAAAATAAATGACTACTGAACATCGATCTTGAGAGCCCAATATATATACCTAGATAAAATTTCGATAGGAATCAAAACGAGTTCCGCTTATTAATAATATGATGGAATCTCTTAATTCGTACTAATGATTTCCTCGAGTAAAGTATAATTCAATCAAGATAATGAATCATCAACTTTTTACTAATCTTTTATGCAAAATAGGCCGAGGGTTAATTAAAAGTTTTTTAAAAAGTTGTTTACGTGTCATTTTTTCGTAAATGAAGTGAAATCTTAAAGTGTTAATTTTAATCATTTCAAAATTATAATGAAAAAAACATTATTTTTGACCTTTTATTCTAAATTGACGGTAATCAATGAAGATGAAATGTTTTCAGAAATTGTTTTTGTATATCAATTCTCATGCTAATCAGTTATATCTTTAGACAGATTATGTATTAAGTATTGTAAAACTGGTAATGATCACATAAGCAGTCCAAAGAAAATATCATAAAGAACCAAAATTAACCAGATGAAGGCTGAAGGAATTTAAAATAAAACTCCAATCTACAAACAATTAATATTTATTAATTCGATAGTAAAAGTAAAGAAGCTTATTTAAATCTTGTTGAAAGCAGCAATATCAACGGATTGAACAAAATCTTCAAATTCTTGGATTTGTTCAACAAGTAAATCTACCGATACTTTTTCGTCTTCTACGACGCACATGATCTGCAACTTTCTGATACCATAGCCGACAGGAACGAATTTTGCTGAAAATAAGAAAAAAAAAAGATACATTAATAATTTGTAATTGAGTAACAACTTGAATAGTGAGCCAGGCTGGCTCAGTAAAACATCTTTCGTTTAATTTTCGAATACTTACAGGCACCCCAAACTAAACCGTCCATCTGGATGGATCTAACTGCCTTTTCCATCTCTTCCATATTTGTTTCATCTCCCCAGGGTTTTACATCGATAACGATACTGGACTTAGCAATAAGTACAGGTTTCTTTGATTTCTTTTCGGCGTATGCTTTCAGTCTCTCCTCTCTGATTCTTGCTGCCTCTGCGTCTTCCTCTTCGTCAGAACCAAAGAGATCAACATCATCATCCTCTTCGGCTGCCTTTGCTGGGGCGGCCTTTCCTGTTGCTGGAGCAGGCTTTCCTGCTGCTGGGGCGGCTTTTCCTGCTGCTGTCTCACTTTCTAAAATATAATTCTTCTTTTTTTCAGGTAGTTTCTTCAGGTCGTGGGATTTGATGTGATTGTACCACCTAAGAACGTGTGGGCATGAAGCATTTGGAGCATCCCCAAAAGTTTCAAGAATTGCTACATCAGCCTGGGTTGGTTGATATCTGAAACGAAATTCATTTAAAATAATTAGCACTATTCACTTAAATTTTATAACAAAAACAATTAATTTATTAAATGATCCTTACAGATTACTTTCGAGTGCAAAATTAGAAACGTGAAGGTCTTCAAGAATAATTTGTGCAGAAATTTTCCTGTCTGAAAATGCATGAAACCTTAGAAATACTCCAATTTCCATATTCTGGACACTTTTTAATCATATTTTCTTTTTTTTTCAGATACTGGATACTTTTTCAACTACATAGTAAATCAGTAAGTAAATCATTAAAATAAATCAGAATTATCAGTACAATTATCAGAATTATCAGCAATAATTATTCTGACAAAACTATTTTAAACTAGAAAAAGGGATACGGAAGCTTTCACAAATTTTCCTTTTTTTACTGCATTTCTAAGCTAAAAATAAAATACAACTATGGGATCTGACAAATATAGGTTATGGATTCCTGCAGACAAGAACGAGACAAAAACTTGTTTGACGGCTGATTGTGGGATCAGCTGAGAGCTTATGACAGTTGGGAAATCATGTAAGGAATATGGGATTTCGCCCAATTGTTCAGGGCATCGTACAAAAAAAGGAAAAGAGATATGATTGAGTAATTTGGAAGATACAAGATGCCGACATGTAGAGCACGTGTGCGGCAATTCTTTGAAATATAATCAAAATAAACTCACCCTTCAATATAACTGCGATCCGCGAGATAGATGTTCAAATCTTTCACACCCTTAAAAGTAGTAACTTCGGCGGAGGTCATTTTTAATGAGTTTTTAGTTAATAAATATTGTGTCGAACCAACTGCACAAGCAACTCTTAGCTTCTTGAAACGGAAGAGACACACGCAACTTTTGCATCGACTGCGTTTTACAAAATGACGTATTTCCGCCCTTAAGCCGCCATTTTTGTACCATCCATTTAGCGCCAAATTCAAACTTATAAATTAAAAATGGTGTGTTGCAGACTTGCAGTGCACCAACATGCAATCACTATCAAAAGAGTGGATTCTGTTCGTAGATTTTTTTCGTTTTTCCACGGGACTATAAACTGTAAAATTACGTTTATAAATATAAAAGAAATGAAAGACTTTTTTAAAAAAATATTTAATAATACAGTATTTACATTTTATACTGCCAAATAAGCATTGTTTCGAACAATCCTTAGAATCTATATCTAATATTTTTCGTTAAGATTCACATGTTCTCAGGTAGATACTTTTTCCTTAAATCACTTTTTACAAATTTATAAAACGAGTTTAAATATTAAGAGGAATCTTCACTGTCCTTTTGATTAATTGCATCTCACATTAGGACTTTCGTTTCATCATTGGAATTACTCCTCTCTGATACACTGTAATAAAAATAAGTAAAAATTAAGTTAATATTAATTGCATAAATTTACATTAGATAAATACACCTAAAATAGTAAATAATAATTTTAAAATTATGTATTAAAAATATATTTACATCTTCACGATTTCATCATTGGTCATAACTTTCCAACCAGGTCGAATAGATTCTTTACGTATCCAGGCTATCAATCCATCTATAAAAGCATTTTCATATCCAGGAACTTTTTGCAAGAGTCTCATTAAGTCTTCTCTATCACGCACCAATTTATTTTGTAAGATATTAAATTCTAATGGATTTTTACTACAAGCTAATGTTATATTTTCTTCTGGAATAGTTTCCCAAGCGCTTGCAATTAAAAAACAGAAATCTACGAGACTGTAGTTTTCTACCATAGCTTCAACAATCAGTTCATTTTTAGCTTGAGACAAAGTATTCAGAAACTGTTCCTTGTAATTCATTCGCAATTTTTCCGTTATTCCGCAACTCATCGGATGAATAATGGATGGAATATTCCGTGGAAGGTACTCCACCTGAAAAAAGATAATAAATAAGCTAAATTGAAACAAAGTATACTGGAAAATCTAGCTATCACCAAAAAATTTCAAAAAGATTTCCAAAAATACGTACTCGACTTATCGAATCTAAGGAATTAAATTCCGTTTGTAAAGGACGGATGGGTGCGGAATCCATAATCAATAAAACGTTTTCCTCTTTCTGGGTTTCGCTCTGGTATTCTCGAATTGAAGGTAAAAATATATTTTCATACCAATAAAACAGAAGTTCTGTATCCATCAAAGCATTTTTCTGGCCCGCATAGTAAACTGGAAGCTTTTCTATACCTTCAAAACATTTGGGATTTTTCTCCTTCCCAATAATGAATAATGGAACCTTATGTGTTCCTGTCGCATTTGAACAAACCATGACCGTTACTTTTTCATCATAAACTTTTTTACCGAGTATGTTTGGTAACATTCTCCAATATATTTCTATTTCAGTAGCATTATAGACTTGATGATCTCCAACGCCATATTCTTTCTTCATTTCAGAAAGATTCGTATGAAATTCTTGGTGTTCTTCTAGATTCCAAACACTCTTTACATTTCGAACAGGCCATTTTATTTTAATACCATGACGATTTTTAAATCTGATAAACCAACCATTGTTACCGTTAAATTTTTCTAACTCAGGCCAAGTATCGCTCATATTTTGAGCTGCTTCTTTGATTATTAATGTAGTAACTTTTTCGTTTAAGGCTCTTCTCTGTCTGTACCATAAAATTAAACATTCGTCGAGAAGAATTTTTTTCTGATAGTGAGATCTTCTTTTATAAGCACAAGTCTGACCAGTTTCGGATTGCAAAAGCTCTTTGTCTTCTTTGCTTATTTTTCGAACTTGTTTTTCCGAAATTCCAAATTCACGAGCCACAGTCGCAATACTTGTACTTGCATTTAACCAGTTGATTATTTCCAGTCGTTCTTCGTCGCTTAGAAGAACTAATAGTTTACGTTTATTACTCATTTTCTAAGTTTTTGAAAATGACTACTTCTGAAAAAGAAAGATATTATAAACATTAATTTCTGAGTTGTAATCCCTCAAACTTTTTTATCACAAAACCAACAAAACTGATACAACAAAATTCAATCAAACAATGTTCCCGATTCCTAATGTAAATTACATTCCCTTCATTGAGTATACCATTTTGTTTTTTCGGGATTTTCAACTGTTAAAACAATTGGAAACCTTTAATCGTAAAATAACCTTTCATATGAACCAAATGAACGACATAAAAACAACAATAAACAAATAGACTTCAAGAAAGTTTTTAACTGTTTAAACCTTCTAATTAACTGTATTATATATTATAATCTTGTAGAAGAAATCTCTATATTTAATAAAAATACTAGAATAAAGAAAATCCATACTTATATGCAAAGAATCTAGCAGATTTGATAAACTAGAAAATTGTAAAAAATTTCGAAAACTAACCTTGAAAAAACATGTAATAACCTTAATAATTTGCTCCTATAAGTGTAAAATTCACGCAATTTTTTTTCAAGTTTTAAAATGCGGTTTAAACTGTTAGTATATTGGAATGGTTAAAAATATTTACTCCAAAAAAATTGTTTGTTTTGTGATGTTATGACTGATGTGAAGTGAAGTGGAAACACACTTACAATTCGATAATCGATACTTTCGAGAAATGAAGATGGCGGCAAATTTGAAATGGTAGGTGTACAATCGAACGAAAAGTCGATTCACCGAAAAGACATT
>CAJFCP010025443.1:73036-87093 GCA_904066005.1 Synergus itoensis
AATGTCTTTTCGGTGAATCGACTTTTCGTTCGATTGTACACCTACCATTTTTCTGACGTTTGACACTTTGACGAGAAGCGTTAATACAATCTGCATTTAAAAAGTATTTTCTATTTCTTTAATTAATATAAATACAAAAATGGGAGGACCAGCCTTACCTCCAACTCCTGCGCCTTTGAAGAGCATTCAACATTATTTAAAAATCGCTGCGGAACATGATCAACGAGATCCTGTCGTTAGTTATTGGTGTAAGTAGAGGTTATGTTTACTTTTATATGCAATGATAAATTTTAGTTAAAAAATAAAAATTGACAATGTTTAATCGTGGAATGATTGTGAATAATAGTTTGATTCACTTATTATGAAATATTCCTTCTTTTAGGTCGTCTTTACGCTCTGCAAACAGGCTTGAAACTCTCGACGAAAACCACCGAGGAGACGAATTTTCTGATGAAATTAATGGATTGGTTAGAGATTACAAAAAAAGAAATGCATGATAACGAGGCGATAACAAACAACGTAGCAGCTCAAGCTCATTTAGAAAATTGGGCTTTAAAGCTTTTTTTATATGCTGACAAAAATGATCGAGCCGGTAATTTTGAAAAGAGCACTGTCCAAAGTTTTTATACTTCTGGACTTCTCTATGATGTCATCACAACCTTTGGAGATTTGACGGAAGAGGCTGCGCAAAATAGAAAATATGCGAAGTGGAAAGCTGCATATATCCATAATTGTTTGAAAAATGGGGAAACTCCGGTTGCTGGTCCTGTAAAGGAAGAGGGCGAAGAGGATGAAGATAAACCTGAATCTGGTAAGAATTGAAAATTGAAATTTAAGATATATATTAATAAATATCCTAGATATTTCTTCAAAAATGTTTAAAATATATTTTTGAAATTTGTTTTTTCACATCAATCACTTTCAAATTCATGATTATCCTTTAGGTCATCCTTATTTATATGAATCTTTCAGAAAGATTTTAAGTTTGAATTTGGATTTAAAACTGATTTCTTTAGGTATATAAATCGATTCTTTAGATATAGAAATCTTTCACCTCATTTGTTATCTCATTTTGCACTTCACTTATCATGGTAGATTAATAATACATAATAATAAAATAAGTAATTTGCTAGAAAATATGACTCATCGGAGTACTTTTTCTGGATTTTAATTCCTTATCTTATTTATGCAGTTGACAATTTGGCGTCTTTTGATATCGATGCTGATGCAGGTGAATATTTTCTATGTAATTTTTATAGAACTTTGGCTCTTTTCATTTCATATTATATTAATTATAATGTTTTATAATAGAGAAACCAAATATTGAGCCCGATCAAAATTCGGACGAGAGTAACGAAAATCAAGGTAAACTTTGACAAATAATTTTTATTCCGTTGTGTATCGAAGACTAATTCTTAAATAGATAAGTGCATAGTTATAAACTTAATCCATAAAATTTTATAAAGCAGAATTCAAACATTGTTTGTAATCAATGATTTTTTAGCGGATTGAAACAATCCAAATGGTGAAGAGATAGCAGGTAGAAATTTAAGAAACAATTAAAGAAATATTTTGTAAAATTATTGAATAAATATACTCTTCGTAATATTTTTAGCCGAAGACAATACTCCGGCAAATGAATCTGAAGAAGGTAACTGAGTTAAATTAATACAAGTTATTCACTGAAAAAGTATTGTATTATATAGTAACGTCATTAAAATAATATTTTTAAAAGTAAATTTTTTTCATAGCTAAAGAAAATAATCCAGAAAAAGAACCTGAAGAAGGTATTTAAAATAAATAAGTAAATAAAAGATTTAATCATAATGAAAATAAATTTTCAACAATATAATTTTTCAAAGCCGAGGAAAATCCGGACAAAGAATCCGAAGAAGGTAATTTAAATATCTAAATAAATGTTTAATATTTATTCATTAATAATTGAAATGAATTTTACAAATAAAATTTTTGCTTAGCTGAGGAAAATCCAGATAAAGAGCCTGAAGCAGGTAATAATAATAAATTGTAAAATAAAACTAATCCTTCGAATTATTAAGAAAATTAAATAATTAAAAGCTTCGTATTTTTAATAGCCGCTGATGCTGAAGACGAAGAAGGTATCTACGATTAATTAAGCATTTTAAAAGAATGATAATGCAATCTTAAGTCATGCGCTGACATTGCACGCATTTTCATCAGACTTATCTATTTGATTCTATATTAATATGTTATTAATATTAAACCCACTCGATGTCTTTTTTATTTTACACTTGTTGCTTCGGGCTATGGATCACTGCTTTATAAATATAAAATGCAAAATGAGATGACAAATTTCATCTATATTTATATGTTTAAAGTGTATTTTACTTTTACGTCTTTCAATAGATATGCTACTTACTTTTTCCCATGATGCTTTCAATGTGAACATGCTTTTCACGTTTTTAGGTCAAAAAATTTTCAAAAAGGAAGATAAAATACTCTTATAAATTTCTTAATTAAATTCTAGAAACTTTTGTAAATACTTTTTGTATTTATTCTTACTTACTATAATTAAAATTGTAGATTATCTTCTTTTTATTTTCTAGAAATTTTTGAAACATATTCACTGTGTAATTGTCATTGTATGTTGTTAAAAATATGTAATAAGAAATTTGATTTTTTTAATTTCAGATTCTGGAGTTCCAACTCCACCAACAAGTACGGACCCATTTGGTTTTCCTTCAGTTCCAAGTAGTTCTAGTTCGAATGTCACACCACTAAAGCCTTTGAATATTCCACCTGAACGGAAAAATTTTGTTCCAGTAGAACCAAATCCCTACAATCCAGCTCCCACTCCAACGAATCCAGGTAATGATCAGCAACCATCGTTCGAAAATTTCAACAACTTGAAAACTGAGGGTGAGTTCAGAAAAAATAGTAAACTTTAAATTTTAAAGGACTTTTTCTACCAAAAAATTGATCTATTATTCTATTTAAAAAAAACGAAACTGGTAGAATTGATCCTGAAGAAATTGACAATATATTAATCAGGGTATTCGTATTTCTTATTACCATAAAAATTAAATCTCGTAATGCTTGCAAATATTTTCGCAAAGCTGAAAACTAATTTTCCCAACCAAAATATTCTGGTTGGCATTGTTATCATGAAACTGGGCAGCTTATGAAAGAAAATCTTCTTAATTCAAAGAGCAAAGAACTATTATAATTTATGAGAAATTAATTTTTACGATTCTAAAACTAAAAGAAAAAGGGTTTTTTTTAAACTACGTTGAATTTCTATGGAATATCAGGATTGCTATAAAAAACCTATAAATCCTTGAAAACTTAAAAAATTTACAAAAATTCGATGGCATTTTTGGGAAAAATGTCTAAAATTTTCATAGGATTACTCTAGAATTTTATATTATTGCACTGAAATATGTTCTAACGGTACTTTCGTGGAACAGTATTTATAAAATATCTGCAATATTATTTGAGAAATATTGCTATAAAGTAAAGCATTTTTATATTAACATGCAAAAAATATTTTTACCTCATTTATGATGATAAACGATATTTATTTAACAAGAAGATTCTTAATTAGATTGCCCAAGATTAATTTGGTAAAGTCGCAAGCATTGTAATTCTGCTTTTAAAATTCGAAATACCTTGGTTAAGACTGAAGTGTAAAGCTTAGATTTATAAAAAAATATGTTGCCAAAAATAGGAGGAGTAACTTTGAACCTGGAACAAATGACGAAGGCTCAGAAGCTTATAAAATGGGCTGGGAGTGCCTTGAATTATGACGATGTGCCTACGACAGTCATGAATCTGCGAAAAGCTCTTCACCTTCTGACAACCGGAAAAGAGATGCCTTGAGCATGACATCCATTTACGACGCTTAAAAATGCTTTACTCACAGCTTTCAAATCAGAAAACTCAGAGTTTATCGCGAAAAAAAAAAGAAAAAACTCGATAGACAAAAAGTTAAATCGCAAATACTCCACGCGAAGCTACAACACAGGTTACAAAAACACAATTACGAACTCGTAAAGAGTCTAGTTTTAGTTTATGAATGTTTAAAACTCTAACTAAACTTAAAAGCTTTAAGACTTAAGTTAATTCCGACAATGCATCGCAACTCATGGAAGTTGTAATATTTTTTTATCGTACGATTGCGTGCTTTTCAGGGAAAATAGCACTACGCTTGTAAATAACAAAAACTTATATTTAAGAACTTGACTATGTAAATGTCAGTGTCAGTAAATTCAAAGTCTTAGGATACTTCTGCAATGTTATTTATTAGAGAGTCGGAAATTTAATAATTAAAGGGAAATATCACGTTACGCTTTTTATTGAAAGGACACTGAATACATTTCATATTCTTTTAGTTTCTTCTTCTTCAGATACACAATTGGTAATCTGACATTTGCACCGTTTTGTTAAATACCTACTTATCCTAACACATAAAGTTTGATTTTAATTCCCAGGCAATTTAGGCATCGAATTATAAAAAGTTTTCAAGTGGATGATTACTTATTTCAATTCCAAATCACTGATTAAAAGTAAAGGAAAACTTGTGACAATATATTAACAACTCTTATCTTTAACGATGATAAGAAGCAAAAATTGGTTCGTAAATTCTTCCTTAGCCACTCTTTAATTCGTCTAAATTGTCTGTAGCTCTCGTACAATTTTTCTAGGAATAACAATTATATACACGTGCAATCATTCGTACTTCGAAAATGTGAACATTCCTAATGTGTGCTTAATTACTTAGCACGTTTTTTTTTCAAACTAACGAATAGCTGAATGTGTCGGTGCAATTCGCTATCGAAATAGCAGTATTGGATTTAACAATTACTTTATCTAGCGGTGCACTTGTGCAAAACTACAGTTTCACGAGCTTATATTTTATGTTTTTATAAGAAGGTGGTAATCGAAAAGAATTAGTTCTTTCCAATGGCAGTTAGTGATTTGTGCTTGTGCTCAAGCTGGCATTAATTAGTGACCGACCATGATTCTTAGCAAGTTGCCAAAGAGCCTGCTTTCCATTAATTTTAATCTAGGCAGTCAGATTCAAAGCGTGCTTTAACTAAACTTAGAACTCGAGAAAGAAACTTTCCTCAAAACCAGCGATGAGTGAATCTACTTGGTCAATTCAATTCCCATAAACCGGGGTAATGCTGGCACATTTAGAAAGAAAATTTTTCTCCATATAAATACTAATGAAGAAGATCTTCAATCTGGTATAAAGTTGCTCAAACCATTTATATGATGTTTTAACAATTGAACAAAAGGTTTACTATTATACCTCATTGAAAACTCGAATCGTTATAAGCTTCTTAGAATAGTTTATATATTCATGAATATTTTTCTAATTTAGGTCACAGTGGAGTATTTTTGTAGAAACATTATACCGGTTTACGGTACATTTTTCATCTCTATTAGGTACTTAGCATTTATCCATTTATCTATTAATTCGAATTCGAGTCTCCAACTCGTTTCTCAAATTTGAAAGTAAATTACAAATGTGAATGATAGTATGGATCGATATAGCTAGGAATAAAAATTACAAAAGGAATCGCTGTAGCCCATCTCTGGTCGAAAAACAGTATTGCTATCTGCTATCCTAAGTATTACAATATCTATCTCGTAGCTAGGACTTCGCTCAAAGAGCAGATTCTTGGGTTTTTTTTTTTCGTATAAAAGCCTTGCATCCTCGGATCAGTCGAGAGAGTTCTACCAGGTTCCACCTGACTGCAGTTCCCAGAATGCAGCAAACCAAAGCTCTCAATTTATTTTGAAAAGAGCTAGGCGAATGATTTTCGTAGAGTTGATAAATTAGGAGAAATTAAGTGTAGAACAAAATTAATATCGTTGCAGTAATGTGATGTGACAACAGAGGAAACTGAGTAGGACTTTTGACGATCGTGTCTATGTGTAATGGAATATAAGTCATAAGATAAGATAAAACATATAAATTCACTTAAGCTTCCGTTTAGTTATTCAGTCTTGTTTCTTCGTTTTGTCGTCTACTCCATTGACCGTCACAGGCTGAGATTCTTCTCGCCTTAGCTGCCAGTCTATCACTAGTCGACCGCTTAGCATGAAGAAGAATACCTGTTGAGAAAAAAAAATTCGTTTTAATATCTTTATTTTAATTCTGAATTTAAATAATTGAAATTTAGAATCTTACCAGCGCTGGAGCGATCCTTTCAAATTTGTCGTTCACCATATAGTGAGAGTAAACAGCCATTAACATGAGGAATAGTAGAACCCCATTCGATGCATTTTTCACCTTATCTAAAATTAATCAGGTGTTCGTTAGAATTTAATTAATTAATTTGCGTAAATTAATCTACTTGAAGCATTTTATCTTTGGTCTAGGGAGATTATTATTTTTGAAAACGTACGACTGGGTACAACTGCCATGGCGATTCCACAAATAATTTCCAAAGATCCCACGACCCTCCTGTACCACTTGCTGGGTACCTTGAAGTCCAGGGTGCTCGCAAGAGGGAAAACCTTCGCATATTTGACATACTCCTTTCTCTGAAAAAAGGCAAAAGAAAAGCAATTTTCAATGAAATATGATTAGACAAAAAAGCCACTCCGTATTGGCGATTTCCCAAGTACTCAGCTGTTATAGTACTCGACTGTGGCAATGGGACACCAAAATAGCTGTTGCGCCGGAGAAACTTCAGAAATTGTCTGACATTCATTTTCTGTGCGGTCCAATAAATTTCATTTACGAGTTTCTAAAAGCCGACTAATTTCTCTTTTTTAAAAATAAATAAATAAAAAATATAATAATTTAATTATATATTTATTATTAGACTGAATATTGCAAAACTAGATTGTTCAGTATTTCGGAAAAGTATTTTAAGACCTCTTCATACTTGAAGATCTTGAAATACAGTATTTATTGTTAGAAACAAGAATTCTATTTACTAGCGCAAATGAATAAAAAAAATGCCTTTGACGTTTTTAAAGATTTTTGATTTACCGGGATTTTTAGAATTTAACTTACAGAAAATTCTCAACTTTTGAAGTTTCTCTAATTTTTAATAATTGAATAAATGGGTTTTTAAAAAATTCAATTTTAAAGCCCGTCAATTCGTTTGCAAATTACAAAAGACTTTTGTATTTTTTTCAGAGAAAGGAAGTTATAAATATTTAATGGCATCTGGTTTTCAGAAATCGTTTAGCTGGTATTTAAAAAAAAAATGAAAATCATTAGTGTCGGTCAAGTTGAATTGGCACAAGCCTTGCAAACTTCTTGGAAAGCGTTCATTCAGTTCAAGGTGGCTGATTTTCAGTTTCACGTGTCTTTATACAGCTTAGTTGTCAAGTCGTCATGCCTAATACTTGTCACGCGACATGGCAAGATACGTCTTTGCTCTGCTATATTTCATAAATGAAGTTGTAACTTTCCTTCAAGGGGATACAATCATTACTCATTTACTGTTCATATTTCATAATTCATAACATTCTAGGTCCACGTCTGCACAACCAAATCGATTCTCGTGACAAGGTGAAGAAAAGGCTAAAAAAATAAAAGGAAATAAGAAAAAAAATAGAGCAAAAGGTATGAGAAATAAAAGGGAAATTCAGAAAAGAAAATTTCGAAAAGGACAACAAGTTAGAATAAAACGTTGCAACTCGGAGGGATGAAGGAAAAAGTAATCAAATAAATTAAAGGAAAAATTAAAAACTGGATGAGGCAAAGAAGGAAGCATTGAAAAATTAAAAGCAACGATTCCATGAGTTGCGGGAGCAAATTAACTGAATTCATGATCAATCCTACTGAAAACAATATAAATATTTCAAAAAATTCAAAAGGATTAGAAAAATAATTCCAGGAATTTTTTGTTTTTATTTGTTGATCTTAAGGGTGTTGGAGCCAAGTTCTAGTCTAAAAATTCGATTTCTTCATTTTACTCAACAAATATTAAATTTGGAATTTTTTCTGTCTGTAGAATTAATCAATTTTTAATTAGAATTATGCGTACAGAGCGAAAAAATATCTAATTCAAATATTTTTTAAGTAAAATGAAAATAATGAATTTTGAAGTTCGATTTTGAATTCTTCGTTTTATGCAAAAAGTATCGAAACTAAATATTTTTTCGCTCTGTATGCAGTCTTACATTTGAAAAAAGATTAGCGCTACAGAGCGAAAAAATGTTTATCTCTAATTGTCGTTGATTAAAATGGAGAATGGAATTTTGAGCTTAAGACTTGGGTCCAACGCCCTTAGAAAAGCTTTTATGTTTAAATTTTGATTGTTTAAATTTTAAATTTGATTGATTTAAATTCGAAAGTAATCAAAGTAATTCAAACCAGCAATTGAGATGAGTTCAAATGAATAAACCAGAATAAATGAAAGAGAAAACAAACCGGATAAAATAACAAAGCACCATATCAGAGCGAATTTGTAATTTCGGACGAATAGAATTTACAATATTCTAAAAATGTTGTAAACATCTTTAATTTGGTCTCTCTTGTCATCGTCGCGTCCCACGCTGTTCTAAGTTCTTACATAAGACATTCCCAACTAAATGAAAAAATGTTTGACGTCTGGACTCCCAATTATATAATTCCTGCTCACGTCAAAGTGCAACGTGGTTCTTACTCACCAGGTCTTTGTGAAGGTCTTTACTGATGTGCGAGGTTAGTTTCATGGTCCCCACAAAGACAAAAAAAATGCCCAGGAGGACTGATAAGGATTTCAAGACAATTGAACCCATCTTCATAGGTTCCGCTCGCTCCGCGAGTGTTCCAATCGCTTCAAAACTTGTTCACAATGACACAATGTTCACCCCGAGAAATCAATTCTGATCGAAAGCCCAGCACTTCTGTTGCCTCGTCACAATTCCTCGGCGCGTAAGAATATTATTAGATTAGTGTAAAAGGTGATTCAAAGAAAATCAATAGTCACCACTTGTCCTTTTTTTAATTTCACTAGGGGGTTGTTTTTTGATTCTAGAGAGGCATTTTTGAACTGCGGAACCAGAATGTTTTTGATGAAAAAGTTGTTACTCAGTCGCTAGGGCTATTATTGATAACGTCCATGTTTCGACGACGTCGTCGACGTCGCGACACCGCAAACTGGGGACGCTCGGCGTCTTGTGACGTCAGAGAAAACAGAGTGACTGAACAGCGACGCCGACGCCTCGAATTTGTACCGTAGCATCCCCTACTATTGGGATGTGAAACAACCCTCGGAGAGTTAGACTCCCCTTAGTTTCCCTTTCCTGGAAATCGCCGTTGTTATTGGTGGGTGTGGGTTGATTTCATTGTAGCGACGAGAACGAGGAACTTGGAAAAAAGGGCAGCGGATTAGGAAGGGGAGCAGGTCGAGGGGATGATGAGAAGCCCTATAATATTTTTAAGTCAAGATTCAATAAAGAAGGGCGATTTGTGCCAAACAAATTTTAGAAATTGAGAATTGTCTTCTAGAATCTACAACGCGGTTTAAATTTTTTTTACGGCTCAGGAAAACCCAGGAATCAGGAAAGGTTTATTTTACTTAGAATTATGCAATTAAAAAGAACAGATTTATACAGAATAAATAAAATTCAATTTATTTATACATTTAGATACAAAGCTGTACAAGTTTGTTCTTACATGAAACGGAAGTCTTGAGTCAGTTTCATTTTAAGTTTAAAAAAAAGAAAAAAAGAAATTAAGATAAAAAAAATAAATAAATTGTGTCAAGTTTTTACTTAATTTCAACAAATTGAATAACGAAATGTTAATTTTTAGTTTCTTAATGTCTATGTCTATGTACATTTCGTAATTCTAATAGTAAAACTAAATTCGCTTGCTCGTTTATACAGTAAAAAATATTGTCATTTTGAAGAATTCCATAAAATTATCTTTTGTAGGAAACCCGTACCTACAGAAAATAAATAAAAATAAAATAAATAAAGGCCATCTCGGCCAAATAAAAATGCCTAATTGATGCGTAATGACACAAAAAATAAACTTCAAACTATTTCGTAAATGACATACAAACAAATTCGTATTTTCTATCTTTCTCTTCATCACTATTCGTGATTGAATAAATACCAAGAAAAATTTACACCTTAAGGAAATCCTAAATTGTCAAAATATAATTCCTAAAATACTACTGTTTTTGACGTTTTGACGAAAGAAGATTTTTATCGTCGCTATTACTTAAATTAATATTCTTAATTACATTATCAATCGATACTATTGTCGTTGAGGCATTGCAATCAGATAATACTGGAGGTCTTTTCATTCTAACAATAACTACAACCGCTTTCTTAAATTTTTCCTCTGCTTTTTTTGTTTTAGGCTTTTCTGGAACAACTTCCTTAACTTTCTGAACCGGTTTCCTAGCTTCTTTCTGTTTAGGTTCTACTTCTCTTAATTTTTGAGATTCAATCAATTTTGGTTGAACTTCTTCCTGTTGAATCGGCTTCCTTCTCTCTTTTACTGAACTGGAAGTATTAGAAGACATTTGTGTCTGCCCTTTTGTGCTTTCTGTACTTTCTACCGGATTGGAAACTTGTTTTCCATCTTTCTTAGATTCAAATCGTTTCTTTTTGTTTTCTTTCACTGGATTCGAAATTTTATCCTCTTTTTTTGATTCTAGTGAATTCAATTCTTTCAAAGGTCTTGCGGTTTTAGTTTCTTCTTCTTTTCTCTGTGCTGCATTTTCTTGGTAGTCATTCTTTTGCGTTTTAATTTCTGCATCTTCTTTCTTCTGTACCTTAATTTCATTATCTTCTTTTTTCTGCGCTTTCATTTCGATATCTTTATTCTTGGCTTTAATTTCTATAACTTCTTTAATGTTTTTTCTAATTTCTGTCTCTCCTATTTTTGCTTCCTCATTGAGAAAGTTTTGTATTTGTTCTATACTTTCTGTATCTTCTACCGGGTTGAAAACTTGTTTTCCGTCTCTCTTCTTAGATTCAGATCGTTTCTGCTTTGTATTTTCTTTGACTGGACTCAAAATTTCCTCTTCTTCTATTTCTTTCGATACCCTCTGTTTATTTTTTCTCTCCTTTCTTGGACTCGATTCTTTCTTATTTTCTATTTCCTTGGATGCAATTCTTTTTAATTGTTTCCTCTCCTTCACTGGACTAAAAAGATCTTTCATAGATTTCAATTTTTTAAGTTTCTTCTCCTCCATCTTTTTTGATATTTCTCCTATCTTCTTTCCTTCTTTCTTATTTTCTTCCAACACTTGCTTTGCAGACTCAATAAACGAATCAAGAGTCTCGATGTGTTTTACTAGATCGTCTTTTGGTTTAACGACAAGTTTTGAATCCAATTTCGTACAAGAATTCACTTCAGAAAATTGATTTAAATCATCCTTTTCAGTTGGTTTACAAAGATTTGTGTCCACCGTAGCATTCGGGATTTCATTTTTAACGACTGGATCCACTCTTTTAATTTCTTTGCACTCTTTCTCAGGTTTATCAGCAATTCTAACTTCGTTCAAAGAAAGAGACTTAGAATCTTTTATCTCTTGTGAAAATTTATTTGTTATATTTTCTATTTTATTTTCTTTCTCTACTTTTGAATTTTCAATACATTTTTCAACAGGAGTCTTTTCTAAATCTTTATCTACCATTTTCTTCTCAGAATTATCTAATAGTTTCCCAGATTCGCTCTGTTTTGTTTCATGAATCTGAGAAGGAAAAACCAATTGAGAAGAATCAGAAAGTTCTCCCTCTTCCAATTCCTCGATTTTATTACTACTTCTGCTGCACTCAATATCACACTTTCTCAATTCTATTTCTAACATAGTCTTCTGCTTTTCCAAAATTCGTTTCCTCTCTTCCATTCTTTGATCTATAACTATGTTATTACTTCTGCTTTTATCAACAAAATTTTCCTTAATCATTTCTGTATAATTTGTGTCCTTACTGTTGCTTCTGCTTCTTTCAAAATTATAACTTCTTGTATCTCTTCTAGTGTTTTCTTTGCTGTTGCTTCTGCTTTTCGCAGAATTAAAAGTTTCTCTACGTAATTCCGTTTCTCTTGTAGCTTTCTCCTTGCTGTTACTTCTGCTTTTATAATCCATGCTTCCATTCTTCAGTTCCCTTTCTCTTTCGAATCTGTCATAACTATTCCTTCTGTTTCTCTCAAAACCATTTTTAACTGTTTCCCTTCCCATTCTAAACTTATGATTGTCTAAAATATGTTTGCTTTCTTGTTCCGCAAATCTGGAGCTTTTCTGTCGCAAATCTATGTTTCGGTTGAAATTTCCGCCCCTTCCTCTCCATTTGTTATTAAATTGTTCCATTTTAAATCCTTTCTGTCTGTTATCTCTTTTATCGTAAAATTTGTGATTTCTTTCGGGACTATAGCTTAATGACCTTCGGGACCTTCTAAAATCGTGTCTGTTCTTTTCGGATTTGCGGTCGAAATTTTCTCTTTCAAATTTTTCCTTTTCACGTTTATATTTATCCTTCTCGTGTCTTTGCTTTTCTAGTTTCTCTTTACACTTGTCCTTTTCATACCTTTCCCTTAAAAATTTATCCTTGTACTTATTATTCTCATATCTACTATTTTCGTACCTCTCCGTATCTTTAAATCTTGTTCTCTCATCTTCCTTCCTCTTCTCAGAATCTTTCCTGCTATCAATGCTAGTTGTAGAATCAAAAGGAAGCCCTTCGGTAAGATGATAAAGTCTCGAAGCAAAATTCTTTTGAGCTTCAACCTTCTTAAAATCTTCAATCTCTTTACACTTTTTATCATAATCAAAATTTGAAGACTCCAATTCTTTTTTAATCTTCATAGGCTCTGCACCAACATAACTCCAATCTTCCCTAAAATCATCGTGTTCTGATTCATTTGAGGGTTCAAACTTTAGACGCTTGACTTCAACAGGTTCTTCATATTCACGTGGCCTTTTATTCGATGTACTCCCTAAATCTTGTTTATTTTCTTTGGTTAACACATTTATTTTTGAAGTACTTTCTCTAGCTTCTTCAAGCCTAAGTCTCTCGTTTTCTTTTCTTTCAGCTTCTTCAATAATTATTCGTTCTTTCTCCTTCTGTTCGAGTTCATTTTCAATTTCTAACCTTTTCCTAAGTCTTTTCGTGAAGAGAGTTTCTCTGTTTATTTCTTCATATTTTTGCTCGGGTTCTTCTTCATTTTCTAAGTAGAGTTCGGGTTTGCAAATGTACTCTGCTTCATCGTAGTTATCTGGTGAACGAGGACTTATATCATCATCCTTTATATCTTGCTGAAGAGGTGGAGGTGGAGGTGGTGGTGGTGGTGACGTAAACTGATCATTTTCAGGAAGTGGCGGCGGAGGTATATTTGGATTGTAGATAACACCATCTTTTCCAAATTGTACTTCGTTGACTTCAGAATTGAAGTTCCGGTTGAATCTTCCTCGTCGAAATAACGCATCGTCCAATCTATAATTTATTAAATTTTAGATGATATCACTTTAGACTTAATCTTTGAAATTTGAACAATTTCAAATTTAAGGCATTTCAAATTAAACATTTAAGGCTGTTGGAGCAACGGACAAAATGTCATTTTTTACTTTAGATTTTAGGGTCGTTTGGCAGGGAAGTGTTTCTCGATGTGAAAAATGGGGCTTAGTATCTGTTTTTCGAAAAAACTAATAAATTTGTTTGGCTAAAATGGTAAAGTTTCGGTTAGTTTTAGACTAGGTTAGCCGAAACTTTTCCATTTTAGCTAAACAAATTAGTTTTTTCGAAAAACAGATACTAAGCTCCATTTTTCATATCGAGAAACGCCCTGCCAAACGGCACTTAAAACCGTGTATTTTTTGTGGCCTTAAAATTTAAAGTAAAAAATGACATTTTGTCGGCTTGCTCGAACATCCTTAAAAGAAAGAAAATATTTAAACTAGACAATTTACAATAAACACATTAAAAAAAAACTTCACTGTAAAAAAATTTTCCGGTAAATTTACCACTTCGTTTTGTAATTATACCGTAACCTGGAAAATCACATCCTTCAGAGTAGTGAACTTACAAATATGAAAAGAAAAAACATTACTTCCAACGTAAAACTTTTACAAGATTTTGTAAATTAACCTCTCTGAAAGTAGGTAATA
>CAJFCP010025446.1:0-18170 GCA_904066005.1 Synergus itoensis
GAAACGAAACGAAACGAAACGAAACGAAACGAAACGAAACGAAACGACTTTACGACGTCTCTCCTGGCCCCTCCCCCACACCAGCGAACACCACGCGTTTTACATTCATGTTTACATTTATATTATATTCTTATATAGGATATATGTTATACATAAGTATATAATACCTATAGTTGGAAGTGTTGCAGTGTTGCACTTTGCAGAGAGGATTTCTGGAATGTCAAAGTGTTTTTATTCATACAATCTTCGCACATTTGTCATGTTAAGATATATAATCATTGGATCTAACTTGTAACGCCTTATTCATGTAGTAGTTTCAAAATTAACAAATATTATACATATATGCGTATGTATATACGTACCTAATTTATATAGTATATATAAAACATCAAACTTCTGTTTCAAAAAAGAATTCATCTATACGTACACCATCAGAGGTTTAAAAAAATAGAAAATAAAAATTTTTTAAGATCATTCTGAATAAGTATATCCTACACTACACATACGGCCGGCCGAATGAGAGTTTTTAATTTATGTATTGTCTATATCGTCCACAGTTAATGATGCTATAAAAAAACGATAACAGTTTGCGTGGATTCAGATAAGGGTGACTTTTTATTTGCTAGACACACTGAAATGAAATTCCGCCTCATGATTATATATGTAGACTCGATGATTGATAAATCATCATCTCACGAGGCAAGATCTATTATATGTAATTTGCTCTTCATTAAATTTCAGCAACATTGTCGGATTAAAGGCAATATAGCGAATAGCGAAGAGAGGAGGAAGGATCGTTGTTGCTGGTTTCACTTATAGACAGTAATGACATTAAATTGGTTTGTGTCCATTTGAGATCAGCAATTGTTCTTATCACAGTTAATTTATTGGCCGCTCAGGAAAAAACGTTATAGGTGTACATATATGATGTACTTATAATAAGTCTTATAAGAGTAAAATATAAAAGGATGGGAAATTTGTCGAATTTCATATGACAAATTAATATCAGGATCAAGAGAAAATTAATGAGGGAAAAAGGAAGCTGGCGGTGCAATTAATTAATAAAACTCCTTTTAAGATTATTTTATTTATAAAATATGTAAGTAATTCCTGCTGAGGACACTATATTGACTCTATATTATACCTGCGTCAGACATGCGCACCGGCGGAAGAAACAAAATATCGAATCGCTTAATGTTGATTCGAGTATACTGTGTATATTGTATAACTTTAGACAAACAGTCTAGTTGAAATATTTTATGTTTAAATTAAAAATATTGTAATATTTTTCACTTACATTTGAAAAATCCTTTATGCATGGATTAAGAAACATAAAAATTATCTAATAAAAATATGAATCTTTCTAATCTAATAAGAATAAAATGTCGATTCAAATAATTATATAAAAATTATTTTTAAAATATATTATTTGTAGGTCAAGTTTCTTGCAGACGGTTTTACGTATTTACTCGCTCTGATAAAAATTTGTTTGCAGATTATATGTATATCAACTTATCTGATAAGTCTATGCCAATGATATTTTTCTAATTACGCGTCTTACTTTTGTTAGATACGTCTAAAAAAGAGTAAGACTTTTTTCTTCCTAAATAACAATTTAACAATATTCTTTAAATTTTATTTTTTATTTTCTGCTTTACGTCAACAAATTATATATGTATTATTATTATTTATTTCTAGTGTTTAAAAATTAGTTATTAATATATTTTCTACGTTTCCCTACATTTTTTAAGCTGATCAGAGCAGTATTTAACATAACATTTATTTTCTTTCATAGAAATTTTCTCTTCAGATATTTTTTTATTTTCCGCTGCTTTTTTTCGACCAATTGGTTCGCTAATAAGATCGAGTGATTCTTCAAGAAGAGAAGACCATATTTTACTTGAAATTACACTGTCTATTAATTCAATATCAGACCCATCCTCTTCGCTTATTTTCCTAAAAGAATCTACCCTATTTTCGTCCTCGCACCAAGCTTTTTTTCTAGTTTCGCGTTTGCCAAATTCTGAATCTTTTGGAGAAAATTGAATTCCCAATCCACCCCCTCGTTTTCTGGATTCCACCTGAGAAAAATCTCTTAATTTTTTGTCCTCCTTATTCTTAATGAATAGTAGTTCTTCATCTGAATTTCTACTTGGAATTTCAATTCCATTATTATCATTTTGAGAATTTTTCTCTAGTGAAAGTCCTTCCTGAAAAATTTAAAATAAATTAGTACTTTTCAGGAATTTAATTTTGCGCGTGATTTATCTTAATTACCTTCTCAGAAGTTTTCCTTTTTTCCAAACGAGGAATCATTGTCCCACTCGAAATTCGAGATGGTCGACTTTTTTCAAGATACGAAGCTTTTTTTTCAATTTTTTGTTTATCTTTAGCCATTCTTTCGACGTCGGATGAATAAGAAACTGCTCTTTGTCTTGCTTGAGTATTCTTATCCAAAAATATAAATAAATTAACAATTGTTTCAGTGTAGTAAAAATTAATTAAAAATTATCCTTGCAAAAATTTAAAAAAAATCCATAAACGAACTGGACTTTGTACGCCTTCAGATTTCAATTTTCTCCGCCTAGAATAATATTTTCGACCGTCGACTTTCCTACTTGGCAAATCATCAGTGAGATCAGAAGTTATATCTTTTGTGACATTATTATCTTCTGAAATTTTCCTCGCCAGTCTTTTACCACAAGGGATACATAAGTTTCGTTTTTTAAAAGTTCCTTTTTCTTCTACCGTTTTACATTCCTCGTGATGCAATTTTTCTTTAGATTTTTCATTCGGATGTGCAATGTTAGTCAAAGAAGTCAGTGATTGAGGAGTTACACTTTCTCTGAGACGACTCTTTTCATCATCAGGTCTTGCGATAAAATAAGTTTTAGTAAAAATTAAATTTCAATATAGAAATTTAATTGAATATATATATATATATATATATATATATATTAATTTAGAGTTACATATTAATACTTTGAATAGTCGGAAACATCAGCATTATCTCCACTATCAATGCTGTCTTCTTCCGTATATTGTATTTTACAACCGCGTCCTTTTTTATCATTTGTATTATCCTTTTTGAATGAATTATCTTCTTCTATTTTTTTCTCTAAATGATCCTTTCTTTTTTTGTTTTTTGTACAGTCACATCTTATTTTGTGAGTTTTTTTTCTAGTTTTTATCTTTGTCTGACTTTTTGATCCTGTGCTGTAAGATGTAGCTTGTACTAAAAAAGAAATAATTAATAACTAAGAGATTTAAATTAATTTTTCTATATTTATATTCTCTTGGATTTACTATCACTAAATTGAAAACCTACAATTTTTAGTTATTTTTTCTTTCCTTAAATCGTCATTCAATAATTCATTTGACAGGATTTTAAAATAAGGAGAGGAACACTCGCAACAAATTAACTTAATTTCCTCTCCAAAATCTCCACTTTCATCATCCTTTTTTCCATTAAAAATATTTTTTAACTTTGAGAATTGTTTTTTGGGTTCAAAGTTCGATACCATATCACGTATCTTCGAGTTTTGACTTAATTTTTTGTAAATATTCTGGGCAAAATTAGGCAAATATTGACGGCTTTCTGTTTCCTAAATAAGTTTTTTCGTTAAGAATTATCTCCGTGAAACTTAAAAATTTAGCACAAAATCATATCCTAATTTTCAGACCTGGATTTCTTGGGAAGTGAAATTTCCATTCTGACCATATTTAAATTTCAAAGATCCAACTCCATCAAAACTTTTTCCCTGAAAAGTTATTTTGCCACGTATATCGCACTTTATAACATTATTTAACTCTTTTAAACTTTCAGAATCTCGATTATTATCAAATTCACTTCTTTGTAAAAAATTCGGATCGTGTCTTCCATTTACTTTTCCCTGGTATTTACTGTTCTTCTTGTCTTTCGAAATTTGTTCAGGAATTTTGTAAAGTTCATTTTGAGGTTTGCGAAATTCTCGTTTGAATGATTTACGTTTCACTCTCCTTGCATTTTTTTTACAACGAATATGACATTTGGGCTTTTTCAATATTGCCGGATTGCACTAGAAAAAATTTTTAAATTAGTCGTACTTATATTACTGTTTTATTGAATTAATTATTCCGTTAAACACGTGGTTTTTCTTTTTTGAAAGTAGTTTTCGGAATATTTAAATTTGAAATCTTTATATCATCTGCAAATCTTAAAGTGCAGCTAAATTCTAGAGACCCTTCGGGGTTCGAATCTCAACCACACTGATTTATTTTTACAATTTTATACAGGGTGTCCCACCACCTATACAACTACTGGTAATATGTGGTAGAGCACAAAAAAAGAAACAGAAAAGTCAAAGTTTTAAAGTTGGGCATAATGTCAAAAATTTTTAAGTTGGGCATAATGAACCAATCAGGAGCGAGATTCAGCGACCATTTGTTTGTGTGTTAAGTGTTGAGATAGTGTGCGTGTTGGTGGCACACAAGTGGTTGCTAAATCTCGCTCCTGATTGGTTCATTATGCCCAACTTTGAAGCTTTACTGTGCCCAAATTAAGGCCCAGACCAAAATTTTCCAGAGGACTTTTCTGTTTGTTTTTTTGTGCTCTATCACATATTACCGGTAGTTGTATAGGTGCACGGAGAAAAATGGAGTTCAGCGGCCTTGCAACAGTTACACAAACTCCCGACAGAGTCCAAAAATACGGTAACCATTACTAAACTGTTTATAGGAATGATTACCGTACTCCTGGACTCCGTCCTATAACAAAAGTCCTGCTTCAAGAATTTGTGCAAATGCTACAAAACCGCTGAATTCCATTTTTCTCCGTGTGGTGGGACACCCTATATACAAAAAAATATATTTATACAATTTTTATACAATTATATAACTATTTTAGACTACATATTTTACATTATTTTACCAAACAAATATCCACTCTTTCATCACCAAAACATGAACAATTTTCTGTCAAAAGAACTGGCTTCCAAGGATCAGGAATTCCCTGAGTCAGAGGCAGTCCAAGCTCATTCCAGACAAAATCTGTAACTTGAAGATTACTGTAACCCAGAGTTAATTCCTTTTCAATATTTTTTTTATCGATATCACTGCTGAGTCCATTTAAAGCCAAATATTCTGCCCAGGCATCTGGAATTCCTCGACGAATTCGATCTACGTTCTTTAATTGACTCGTCGAATTTAACACAAAAGGAGTCACCTTAACCTGCTTTAAAATTAATAAATTACAAACATTACATTACTTTTTTAAAATTATTTTAAATTATTTTTAGAAAAAGATACTTGCCAATCTTGGGGAATTAAATGGTCCAGGAACAACATCTCGAACTGATAAACCATCTTCAAAATTAATTCTATTCGATGTTGCCCATGAATGATTCCAACCTTTTTGATTTTTCAAAACTTTTTTTGTATTCTCATTATTTCCATTTTTTGAAAATTTCTTCCCTTCAGTCTTTTTCCAATCTTTTTCTTTATCGCCAAAGTCTGTCACTAAAAAACAATCTTTTTATTTAAAAAATTTTGCATGACTTTTTAGCAATGTTTAAAAAATTGTTTCTTTATTCTGAACATTTTCACGAGTTTTCTAATAATAAAGAAAATTAAATTATTTTCAAATGTGCCCAATTTATTTTGTTGGTTATCTAACGAAATCGAAAAACAAACTTACTCAATTAATCACACGCTAATTATATCTAGTCATTTTTCTGATATAAAGAATTCTATAATGTTGACGTTGGTGATCGTATTTCGTGATAAACTATCTTCTAACTCGTGTAAAAAAAAAATTAATTAAAACGCACGTGGAAATTCAAAAAATTATCTACTCCACTGAAGTTGTCAATCATTTATTGTGATTTATTTTCTCAGATGTTTTGATTAAAAAAAAAACTAGGGGTGCCATTGTGAGCACATTCCACGCACATTCTTATCACGTACACGTCGCGCTTTGTGTTGCGCGCTTTTACGTTAAGGGCACTTAACGCTTTGCTCTAGATATTTAATTTAAACTTTATTCAATCTTCGCGCTTCGCGCTCGAATTTTTTTAACAATATTTTTCATGATTAAAACGAAAATTACTCATCCTATCAAAAAATGGTCAAGGGAGAATTTTCATCCAAAATGTCTGGCTAACGAACTTGAACTTCATTTTAGGACACTAATGGCCGATTTCTTCACCTCCGGATAAAATTTATCTTGCAGATAAACCCTATTTAACCATTTCTGATTGGTGGATTCAAGGTTTATCTGCAAGATAAATTTTATCCGGATCTGTGAAATTGAACTTGTTATTTCAAACTGATGAGATTTCCAAGGTTCTTGTAAAAAATAAAATATTCTTGTTTAATTTATTTTTATTATTTTTATTTGTTAATTTTTAGTTTGTATTATAGACAATGTTTCGACTGAATGTCGACCATACCTTGAGATCACAAACACTCTGTTATTGATTTTATAACATACGTCAATCTTAAAACATACTTTCTCTTATATTTAATTAATTAATTCACTCATTAATTAACTATCGGTATCAGTCGGATTCGGAGCTTCTTTAAGAAAAACTCGCCTGGCATCTTCTTCGATGAACCGATGATCCAATATCTGATTATTTTTTGAATAGGCGAGCTTCGATCAGACTTACTTAAAAAATTCCTAAGAAAGATATTTTCTCGATGGTAGGTGAAAAAATTAAGTATTCTGAAAATAATTTCAAATATTAATTCCCAAGGATTTTTTAATAGCCTGGATAAAATATTAAAATATTGGAGAAATTATTTCTATTATTTTTTGTATTTGTATTCTTTCGTCGAGACGAAATATTTTTCCTAGAAATAAATTTCGAAATTAAAAAATTATTATATAATAAGTATTTGCAATTTTCTCGTTGCCTCACAAACGTTCCTTTCACATATTCCATCGCCATTGTATTTCAGTCTGACGAATTCTCGCAAACTCCACTCCAATTAACAATATATTTTTTGTGTATTTACAATTCGCTGACAAAAAATACGGGAATCTTATTTCAAAATTGAAGAGTCCCGAATTTTTCCAATTCATATGAAAAACCAGATGCGAAGACTTTTATTTAAGTGAAAAAATTTATCTTAGTTTATTTATAACTTTTATTAATAGTTTTTCATGGTGAAAATAATTGTTGTCATTTTTTATTGAATTGATACATTTATTGCCATCGAATTTGTATAATTTTATCTTAAAAATTAACCATTAATTTTTTCTCTGATGCAGATGAAAATTATTAACATAATCAATTTTACGCTGCTTTGTAGAACACGAGACATCTTTTCAAAAACATTCTGTACAGGGTCGCACGAAGGCGAAGTGAACATTTATTTTTTACACTCGAGTTCTTGATATATTTTAAAGATTAAAAAAAAAAAACTAAAAACTCGATGCCACTTATATTGGTACGACCCTGAAATCGAATAAACATTACAAAATTCGTTTAAGCACAGCCAGAAACAGCTCGATGATGAACTCCAAGTTTTAGTGAGGTGAATTAAGTTTTATATTCCAGAAGGGTAAAAAATAATTTCAATAGTTAGGAAATGTATAATTTTTTTTCTTTGGAATTATTTAAAAAAATATTTTTTTCTACATTAACTAAATTATTGATAAACAAAAATTATAGTATTTTTTAATTAAAAGTATATTAAACAATTTTAAAAACATCTTTTTAAATAAAATTTACTTCGCCTCATTATTGCTTCTTTCCTTAATTTTTACTTTCACTCTCACACATTCTTCTCGAAGATTATTTACATTCGTCTCCTCAATCCATTTTTTGTTCTTTTCAAACACAGCCATTTGTAACTTGTAAAATCAAAAAGTATTTTTGATTTTTAACTGTGCTTGCTAATCCATATTTCTGTGCTCAAAAATATTTTTTATTTTTTTTTTTTTATAATGTTCAACAATCTCAATATTTTTTACTGTAATTGTTTTTTTTTAAAAAAAAAAAAAGGTTTTCTGAAGAATCAATAAATTAACATTTAATTTTTTAACTATGAACTAAACTAAATATTGTAATGTCTAAGTTTCTCACTTCATTTTTTTTTTAATAGCAGGGTTGTTTCACAATTTTAGATAAAATCATTTTTGAATACATAATTTTTAATCTAAACTCCCCAGGAAAAAAGAAACGATTCAACGACTGTTTTATAGTTAATCGGATTTGTTTAAGAATGCGGATTCAACAGTCGTCTTTCTGAATTGGAATGATGTATTTCAATCGGTCTCCAAAATTTAAATGGTTTTATCAGAAAACTCCGATTGAACAGAAACTTTTTCATTCTTTTTATGGCCGATTTCTTCACCTCCGGATAAAATTTATCTTGCAGATAAACCCTATTTAACCATTTCTGATTGGTGGATTCAGGGTTTATCTGTAAGATAAATTTTATCCGGAGGTGAAGAAATCGGCCATTAGGCTATTAGGCATTTTTCAAACGGATCGAAATTTTTAAGGTTATGTTGCCATATTTCACACCAAATTTTCAATTTTTTAAGGGCATGTGATACTTTACCATAAGAGCAATTTAGTTTACCCGCAATTTATACATTCATAATAATAAATATTTTTAGCTAATAAGAGTCAATAAGTCTACATAATGGCCGATTATTTCTTCACCTCCGGATAAAATTTATCTTGCATGATAAACCCTATTTAACCATTTCTGATTGGCGGATTCAGGGTTTATCTGCAAGATAAATTTTATCTGGAGGTGAAGAAATTGGCCATAATTATATATCTACTTTCGATAGATTTCCACTATTGTCTTTTATCCACTATCACCTTTTTTTCTTTCACATATTTCAATTTAAATCAAATATAAATTAGAATTCTACTTTTCTGTGATCAAAAATCGTCAAGGTCAATATAGTTGTTGCTAGAGAAACGATTCCACGAATTCCAAAAATCCTTCATTCTTACAAACATTGAAACACCAATAAAAAACATTGAAACCCACGTTTGGCATTTTTTTAAACAATATTTACCGACTTCTATTTTCGATGTGGACATAAGGCCTGATTACACGCTTTTAGGAAAATATTCTTCTTCTCGCACTCTATCATGTAACTATCCCATAAGTTTGTCTCATTCGCACATTTTCCACACATTTTACCCGGAAAATTTGCGAGAATGAAACAAACTTATGGGATAGTCACATGGTAGAGTGAAAAGAAGAACATTTTCCTAAAAGCGTGTAATCAGGCCATAACGTGTAATCAGGCCAATAACCAAAACAAAATATCGGCAGAGAAAAACATATTTGAGAATCACTGACACATAAGCTGTGATTGGTCGAAAATCCGACCGCTATGACGACAGAGTGGCCCTCCAATCGAAACCGTGATAGAAAATTCAAATTTCAACATTAAATTAAAAATAGTAAACAATATGCGTAAGATATTTTATGGGCGTTTTTAAAATTAGAATTTTATAAACTATATAAGATCCATTCATTGGATAACTGATATCTAACTTTGGAAACAACCCTATTAATAGTAAGTAGGTTTGCAAATTATTATGATTTCACGTTAAAATCAAATGAAATATTAAAATATTTGTATTCAACTTTTTTTCTTTCACATATTTCAATTTAAATCAAATATAAATTAGAATTCTACTTTTCTGTGATCAAAAATCGTCAAGGTCAATATAATTGTTGCTAGAGAAACGATTCCACGAATTCCAAAAATCCTTCATTCTTACAAACATTGAAACACCAATGAAATGTATGTACATAATAATGAACAGCTTAAAATCTTAAAAATATAAAACCATGAAGGAAGATAAATTAATATAGAAAAAAAAATCTTAAAAAAATATATAAATTAAAGTGCATATATTTTAATTAAAAGCCGTCGCCTATTATTAATAATATAAAAAAAAGGTTAAAAAAAAACATAATATAAAAATTAAAATGAAAAAGTATAAATTTTTTCCCATGCGCCATAAAATTGTGATATTTGTAAAAACACAATAAAAATATTAATCCGTATGTAATTTGGCTCTTTTCTTCCCATCATATACTCTATTATCAAAATTCAAAGTCAATTATTATAATTATTAAATTAAAAATTAATCCTGGAGTCCACTTCCTTAAAAAAAGACCCTGGAAAATTGTCACTCTCATTCAACTCCGAGAAAACTTTTCGCTTTTCCTCCTTCTTACACAGAAATCTCTTAAATTTCTGAGATATATATTGAAAACGTTTATCAGCCGTGTTGATTTTGTAAATTGAAGTTATAAAAGTATTTAATTTTAAATTTTGAAAGTCTTGAATTTTTTAAACTCTATTTTAAAATTGGTAGTATCCTTTGGAAACTGCTGTACGTTATTTGACTTCCAAATTTCAAAACATAAAATAATAGAAGAAATGCATCAATCGTCGCGGTCTTCTTTCATTAGAGAAGTTTGTATGTAAATGGTTTCGGAGCTTGTAAGACTTTTGATTAGTTGAGACAAATTAGTCGTTGATGCGCTTGTCACGTACCGATTAATGAAACTATGAAACTGCGATCGATTGTTATAGTGTAGGACGTTGATTGAACTCCTATTGGCTATTTTCACTTTATATTTGACCTTCTCTTATCGATGTCGAGGGCAGTTTTTTTAATCTTTGGTCGGAGAAGCTATATCCTTTTTATTTTCGACGTCCACTGGCAGCTCTGATTCAGGTTTACTAGTGTAGCTAGTAGACACCAATAAAAGTGGTAATCCACCCAACACCATGCAGGTCCCCATGCACAGGAAACAAACATTGTAACTTCCGGTCACGTCTCGCAAGTAGCCTGAAATCATTTTCAAACTTTTATTCAATCACTATTCGCCATCACCACTTTTAATACATATATAATTTTTATTTAGTTTTAACAAAATATTTGAAATTCTTTAGAAACCCTGTTTGTTACTGATAAAATTGAATAACACATAAAATCTGATATTTGCAAATGTTATCAAGATCAGGAAAGATAAGTATTAAAAATGTGACATCGTTATTTATGCACCTATAAAGGAAAGTATATAAGTCAATTAGGTCGCGGGCAATAGAGAATATTTACTCTCACACGGTCATTCGACATAAACAATTTATTTTCTGCGATATCTCTGTTGTTTCTTTGCATAACAAGTAGAATTAAGTCAGATCAATTCGTTTCATCAGCCGAATTACGTATAATGATGAAATATATATATATATATATATATATATATATATATATATATATATATATATATATATATATATATACATAATAAAATCATAAACCTGCAGAATCTTAATGAACTATACGAATAATTCACAAGTGAATTTTTGTTAAATTTTATTAAAAATTAATTCTAATATGAAAATTTAAATAAAAATTATGATATAATATCCGTAAATTGAAGATGTTTAATTTAATTTTTTATACAAACTAGCAAACCAACACGTGCGCTACGCGTACAATTATTTATTTTCCTTCTTACAACTTATTCAAGTCATTCAAAAACCAATAAAATTTCGCTGATTCAAGTTTAGAGAGCAGATTTGAAACAATAATAAAATTTATACGAGATTTTAGAGACATTTCGTTGCATCATCTCTTTTAGTGAGTTTCAAAAGGTTTCTAGGAATTTCAATGGATTTTGACAATTTTCAAGTGATTTTTACAGAGTTCTAAAGATTTTTAGAATTTTTAAAAGATTTCGTGGAATTTTAAGGTATTTCAGGATATTTCGCGGAATTTGAACGGAATTCATGAAATTTTAAAAGATGCTTTCAAGGTAGGGAATTTTAAGGGACTTGAAATGTTTTGAAATTTTGAGGAAGATTACATATAAGGTTTCTAAGTTTAAGAGATTTAAACGAATTTTAAACGATTTCTAATGTTTTCGTGAAATTTCGAGGAATATTAAGCGAATTCACAAGATTTTTATGATTCTTTGAAGATTTTGTGGAATTTAATGAGATTTCTAATAATTTTAATGAATTTTAAACGATGTAAAGGGACTTTAAATTTAACCTACAATTCAAAGAGTTTCAAGAAGTTTCTGAGAATTTAAAGAGGTTTTCACCATTTTTAAGAGATTTCAATGAATTTTAAGCAATTTGGTTAATTAATTAAGGTTTTCGTGAATTTTTAAGTGATTTTAAAAGGTTTCTGGGTGTTTTAATAAGAGACTTTTAAGACTTTTAAGAGAATTTTGTAGAATTTTGAAGGATTTCATGGAATTTGATCAGATGTCTAAGGATTTTTTTGCGCCATTAGTTTGTTTTTCTTCTTTCAACTTCAAGTCATTCAAAAGCCAATCAGATTTGCAACAACAATGCATGCGAGATTTTCGAGACATTTCGTGACACCACTTTTTTAAGATAAATGATGATGATGATGATGATGATGATGATGATGATCTGCATAGTAACCTTCAAACTTAAATAGAAGCAGCTAGAGAACCCTTATCGAAAATATAATTATCATCTCTTATACATCATACATATCTTCAGCAGACCATAACAAGAGAAATCTTTCAGACTTTCAATGTCAGATTCGCTAGAAACGCATTTTTAAAAAGGAATATAAATTAAATTATGAAAAAGGAATTATAAAATAAAAATCAAAATCATGCAATATTACAGAATATCAGTAGAAGGAGATAAATATAAAATAAAAATATTGGCCTGGGAAATTTGACTCAACACGAGGAAAATTTTTTACCTTGTTCTCAAAATAGGAATTGTCATCCTCAGCCCTTCCCAGCAACGTTTGCCACACGTGCCAGAAGAGTGTATCATTTAGCCAATAAATTTCTACGTTTCTAGAGATGCTTTCAGTGTTTATAGAGTCTCTTTCAATTAATTGCTTGTTTTCATTTTGTTGACAGAGAAGCTTCCATATAAGCATTCATTCAAGTGAAAATGAAAAAGGAATAAATAGGACTATATAGAACTTATACAGGAGTGGCTTTCGTATTTTTCCTGTTGCTTTCTACAGTTTCACTTGAACGATTGATTTTACCGAATATTTCAATAGAGAGAGAAAATACAGCATTGAAAAAAGTTTAGAGGAGCTTAAGGATTTGATGCAACTAAATTCGAGAGGATTAGGTATTCAATAAAGAAGAATAAGCGAGAATAAGCATTGATTGGATTGTAGAGATAGATGCGGAGGGTAGATATATGAATAAGGTAATTAATTATTAAAATAGAAGCTTGTAAATATACCTGCAAGTGGTGGGATGGAAATGGCCCCAACACTTTGGAACATTCTGACGAGGCCATAACTAGAAGATATTTTGTCTGTTCCATATTGATCAGCAAGAAGAACAGGGACCAAAAGGAACCAACATCCCAAACAGAGGCCATACATGCCAACAGAACATGCCAAAACGTAGAAAGAATGGGCCATTGGAATTGCTAAAACTGCCACTCCAGCGCCAACAATACTGAAAAATAATGCAAACGCTATTTGTAGAAAATTGAAATGGTATATCCGACAAAAAGTTTGTTATCATTTGATTTTATTTATCTGAAGCTATAATTTAAAACATATTTCAAATTTTTGAAAATGTCTAACCTTCCAATGTAGCCTTTTCGTCTATCAAAGAGCTGCAGATCAGATAACCAACCAAGTCCCAATCTTCCACAAAGATCTAGAGTTGCTGATATAGCAACAAGATATCCAGCTTCAGATTTTGTGTATCCAGAAGCATGAACATAAGCTGGAAGATAGTAAAGCATGTAGGGACTTCCGGTAGACATCAGCATTACAGAAAGACACATCATGATGAACTGAGGATCTTTTAAAAGAGACAGATCAAGATACTGTGCGACTTTTTGTGCCAGTGATTTCTTAGCTGCTTTTTTCTCTATATGTTCAATTGCTGGCAAGGCTTGTGGACAAACAGCTGTGACAGATGATCTCAAAGACCTAAAAACCGCATACACAATCATGCAATTAGAATTGACAAACTCATCAACATAATAATTTTCAATAAATAACGAATAAATACCTAAGTGAAGATCTGGCTTTATAAACACAAGTAGAATCAGTTGAAAGATCCTCAACACTATGCAGAATACTGGAACTTCGTATCTTCGGAAGTGGCTTCAATCTGAGTCCTTCTCCCATAATATCTTTTTCCTCCTCACTATCTGTTAGCTCCAAGGTCACAGTATTATTTTGATGAAAAAGCTCGTTCAGCAGATTGTTCTTGGTTGTCTGATCATTAGCAAAAAGAAGATCCAGTTTCTGCTGTTTAGTTGGCAAAGGTTCCAACACTTCTTCTGGCTTATTTATTGTCTTCTCTGTACTGCTGGACGGTTGTTCCACGTAATTGTTCTCCAGAGGTCTGTAGAGAGTTGCACTCACACAGACGTGGAGCATACATCCTCCGAGGAGAAGAATCGTTCCATGAAATCCAAAATTCGTTACTAAGGTTTTTATCATCAGGGGCAAAACGAAACTCCCTGCTGCTGTTCCTGAGACACAAATTCCGTTTGCTAGGGCTCGATGCTTGTCAAAGTACTGGGAAACTAAAATGATGCCTGGAGTTGTTGACAAACCTCCTCCAATTCCTGCAAATTACGGCGATTTCATTTTAACGATTGAGGATTATTGAATTTTCCGCATCAAGATGTTATTTATTTTATTTTATTTTATTTTATTTTATTTTATTTTATGTTTGTTATTTTCTTCTCGTTCCCAAAGTTACTAAATTCTAGTTCTTTTTTCTCACCTGTAAGGACTCCAAAGGTGAAAAATAGATGAATCAAGCGAGTAGCAAAGTAGCTAATGGTAAGTCCGAGAGCGCAAAAAAGGCCTCCGATAAAAACTACCGCTCGGCAGCTGTATTTTTGGCACAACATGCTCGTCACTGGTGCTGCAATATAAATTAAAAAAACATTAATTTAAAGTCCAAATGGCATTCGAATCAAAAATTAAAATATAGTAAGGTAATCAAATATTAAGAATTTATTATTTATTAATTATTTATATCTATTGAGGATCGTCGATGACGCACGAATAAAATATACATATATAGCTAAATATAATATGTAATACTAAAAGCTTCTCAACTTAAAATTCACTGGAATTACGTATTTAATGTATCCATTTACGCCGACTATAAGCTACTCGAACTGTTACGTAAAAGAGGAAAATCTGGTCTTACACTCAATTTTCTTTCAGTACTTATTTATTCTCGTCGTCGTCTCTATGATGATGCGAAGCATTTAAAGCCCTTGAAGAAAATCGTTTCGATTTTAGAGCTTTCAGACGAGTAATAGTACCTATTGAGCTGTGTCATTATACATCTGCAGTATAGAAATGATGAAATATTTATTCGACTTTCTTTTGGTTTTTCCAAATATTCCAAGGTAGCTAGCAGTTTAGTATATACGCGCAAAACTGTTAATTTATTTGACTATATTTTCGCGTATTCTAATGTTCGCGCGAGAACTGTTTATGTTCAAGATTTTAAAAACATGATTAGAATTTATGCTAGTTGGCAGTCAGGAATTGCTGGCTAATAACTCGATCTCCACGAACATTCGATTTCAAATATTCTAGGTCAAGTTCTCAAGTTCGTCTCTCTGGAACTAAGCCTTCCTGCTATATTAGCTGCATCTTGAAGCAATTTTAATATTCTGAATTAAATGTTTCTATTTAAAGTTTAACATCATGCAATCTTACCAGTGATGCAATTAAGAGTTAGAGACTTAAAAAATAACATGCATCTATGTATCTAGCTCTTATATATTAAATGAAATGCGGATCAAGGAAGACGAGATACATATTAATATTTATATTGTAGAATTAAAATTATAACTTGACTCACCCAAGGCAAGACAAAGGCAGGACAAAATCGCTGGAATCCAGGAAGCAAAGGAGGCAGACGAGTCCTTGAAATTCTCCATGACCTCAAGATAAAGAACCCCATAAGATTTAACCAATCCAGCAACCCAAAATTGTACGAAAAATGCCCCAAAAACAACGACCCAACCATATCCACCATCCAGTGGCACAAAATTGGGATTTTTTATTTTATCATCGCTGTTTTTTGACTTATTTTTCTTCTTCCACTTCCTGATGATGCTATCTTGTTTCGAAGATCTCAGCTCTCGAGATTTGGCAATCAAGGGTCTGGCTGTAAGACTCGAGATCGTCAAAAGATTGTCGTTGTCTTCGTCCTCAATCGTTTCTGGTGGACTGAGATGAGGTGGCACTATGGGGGTCGAATTTGCCGTTACCTGGACCACCAGGGAGGATGGTCTCTTTGGAGATGATGTCCCTGCTGTACTTAGGTCGAAAACTGGGGCTGAGTGAATGGAAAAGAGAGAGCCCAGCTGGTTCTGTTGGTTCATATTCTCGTCCATGGTGGTCGGACCGACACCCTCCTGAGACGCGGCCGAGGTCGCGGGTCCTCGATCATCGACCGATCTACTCGAGTTTTGAAAACTCCATTCTCGGGGCAACGACATGTCTCGATTGTTCTGCTTCCGGCACAAGAACCGGGATACATTGGAGTGTGTTTCTTGGGTACTTTTTCTTGTTTCACTGTCGAACTACCCTGTTAAATAAAGAATAAAGAGGAGAATTCTGCATTTTAAAAAGAAGTACTAATATTGTGACGATGCTTCCAAAATATAAAATAGTCTTATTCTTATTCTTATAAATTGTATTTAGATTCGATTGGCTTATATTAAATAATATCCTCAACTTTTATAAACTATAGAAGTAAACTTATTGTAAATAATACAATTCGCATCGATACAAAAACAATTAAATTAATCTTAATATTTCATCACAAAATATATACATTACATTTACACACACACACACACACACACACACACACACACACACACACACAATATTCCCCTGAATTTTTAGATGAAATCTTATTAATTATAAGAATTTAATTCCAAATAGGAGGCAAAAGTTGAACATTATTTTGCAAAAAAGTATTATTACCTCTCTGCTGTTTCCTCGATGTCCTTCGTTCCTGCCCAGCAGATGATTGTTACCCTCTTTTGACTCGATTGGCTCGCTAGTGGCCTTCGAATGTTAAATTTGGTTCCTCCCTTCCTCTCATAAATAATCCCCTTTTTATGAACTCAGAATAACACACACACACGCGCGCGCGCACACACATACACACACGCGCGCGATTTTGACTCTGAAAATTGAGTCAGGGCTTCAACTAACGAGAATGACCCTTGAAAAAATTACTTGCTGCGAGTGTTGCTCGGGGTTGTTCAATTCTTTCTGATTCTGCAAATATCAGAGACAACTTGGTGCGCAAGCGTTTCTCGATTTCGAAGCGGAAACTTTCCAGATCGATAGCTGGAAATGAAAAGCGGATGACTGACGCAAACTAACTGAACCATCCCAAGGGTCACTGTCACCGACGAAGAATATATCCAAACCATTTCTGATTTTTCTCTGACCCCCTAGTCTATATATAGGTCAAGAAAATTTTATTCTTTATAAGACAAATGCAATTTTGACTTGATGGAAGCTATATGCGATATATGTATAAGAATCTATTTATGCCGAATAACAATACTTGCTGAAGACGTTCTATACATTTGATCATCACTTCTATTAAATCAAAATTTTAATTATGATCTAAAATTTAGTCCTTTCCAAATTCAAATCAGTATTTTTCTACATTTAAATACTTCCACTTTTTAAACAATTCAAACTTTGAATGAACCTGCACTCAAAATTCAAGAGTTTTAAACTTCATGCCTTTTTAGAAGAAAATAATTGAAATTTGAAAATGTTACATATTTACAAGTTCAAGTTAATTTTGATCAATTTTTAATTTGCAACTTTTGTTATAGAGGCTTATAATTAAACACTAAATTTTATAATCACCCTAACTGACTAACAAATTATTTTTAAAAACCTGATATTAATTATAATTATTACCTATATTACTTTCTCGCACAAAAACTTTCCATATATGTAATAACAGACTACATATAGATAATTCTCATCTTTTCGGCTTAGAAAACTCATGAATGTTTCATCTACTACAAGACAAGCAAATTTCAACAGGATTTTTAATGTCGGCTTTTTCTAAGTCGATTTTTTCTAAATTTCAAAAATTGCGAGCTACCTACAGGTTATTATTGTTACATATTTTGATTT
>CAJFCP010025446.1:28805-69079 GCA_904066005.1 Synergus itoensis
TTATTGCGAAATTGTGACTATTGCGGTGGTGACTATTGCGGAAGTCGAGTGTACATCTAGCTTGCAAAAGGTATGAAACGGTATCTTTAAAAAAAATTCCCGAATTGTACAAATAATATGATTAATTTATTATCCTCATCTAAGCGTATAAACATTAATATGTACAATATTTGGTTTTTATATCCTTGGTAAATACGCAAAAATCCTGCGTATTTAAAAATTGATTTACGCTTCGACAAAAAAATGTCCGAAGAGAGGTAAATTTATATCACACATTTTAACGTAAATCGCTGCTTTCTACCTTATACATAGTATTTTAAAATATTATTATATAAATACCATATGCACTTGTATACCTATTTCGCACCAAATTAAAGAGGTAATAGGTAATTTTTCAATGATTCTTGATCAACGACTGATCAATTTCAAGCTCAACTGCGTAACCAATCAGCTACTAATTTCATCGAACCTTATAGAGATAAAATTGTTCATGTCATTTTAAAAGTATGTATTTTACAAAAATGAGGAAAAAAATTTAATTAATCGTATAGTTAAAAAGTTCTGTTTTAAAAAATAATAATTTCCTCACTCTTTTACGTATTGATTGAGTTTGGATTATTCTGATTATCCTGCGGTTCTGGGGAAAGCTCGTCACCTACCAGGATACACTCGCTGGAGCCAGAATTTTGTTCAGAATCTCCGGAATGATATCCGGAGAGGGAAGAAGAGGGAGCACTTCTGGAAGTTTGAGTTTCTGGCAGAAGAGACGTTCTCTCGTTGGCATTTCCCCAAGGTTGTTGGTAGTCACTTCTACCTCGAATTCTACGACTTAGGGATGATCCTACGACTCCTAAATGTTCCTTGATATCGTTGTGAACGTCCGAAACGTCCCACATCGCTCTGAAAATGGATACATATAGTAGTGAATTATTAAGTTTTAATATATAGGAATATATATTTACCTAAAAGCATCCCACCAGGCTTGACTCTGCGCCAAGTTGACGTAAGGTTTATAACTAAAGCTATAATGATGCGCCACTGCCGCCAAAAACATTTCTATACAAATTAAAAAATCCTGAAGTTTGGTCGAAATTTGTCTGATATCCTTAGTGTTATCCGTGTCGAATATACTCGATATCACGTTACAGTAAACTAATATAGCAATCAGTACACCTTGGCTGAAAGAAAAAGGACTCTATTATAATTTAAACTTTCTACATAAAATGCTTTATATACTAGATTTTTAAGTACTGTCAATGTTTTTCTTTTAAAACATTTAAACACCTCCGACGTTAATACTTACAAAAAGGAAAAGAAAACAACGGCCTTTATGCACAAAAACTTTCCTATCGGCTTCATAGGCTGTAGAGCTTCAGCGTTTGCTCGATAAAATAATACGAGGCAGTACATTGCAACGAATTGTGACAAATTGTTTAGGGCTATCATGTATGGAAAGGCTACATCTCCTCTAAATTCACCTTCCCCATAAACTCCGTTCAATCCACAAATACTAAAAAACAATTTTGAAAAGAAAATTCATTTTTCAATTAATTCAAATTGAACCAGATTTTTTTTCAATTAAATAAATTAAAATTTATATTTACACTGAAATTAAAGTAGATATAGGCCGGACGGCTGTATATTGCAGAATTCCATGTTTGCACATATGGACGAATTCATGGCCCATTTGCCAGTCGGGTAGGCAGCATAGGGGAAACATGTGATGTACCTGAGGTGACATTTCCAATCTATGTTCTAATTGTTGGTCCGAATTTAAATAAGCAAAGAGGTACATCATAAAATTATAAATTACATAGGCTTCGTAACATTCCCTAAGACTATCCACATATACAGTCCCTTCTGGATAAACTAGTCCCAACCACTGAAATATAATAATTCAAAAATTATATTTTTATCAATAATAGGAATTATAATGATAGATCCTTATCTATTTTGCTTACCGCATTCACTGCATAAATTGGCACCATCCATAGAATTCTGAAAAAGATTTTAATTCTTTATATTGACGAAAGAGTATTCAATTCCGAATATCTTAATTCTTGAATTATCGTATCTCAAGCCTATAATAATTTTTATTTCTTACTGCAAATTCTCACCTGATAATATATTTTTGTAATTTAGGCTGTGTAAAGTATATCATGTGTTGAATAATTTCATAAAAAGCAATCGGTAAAGCCAGCAAGACAAAAGCCCCGCCCACTAAAGCTCCCTGATCTTGCTTTTTGAATCCATTTTTTATCGAATTTGTCAATAAAATAGGCACGATTATGATAATTATAAGGGCATAAAGACACGTCAATACTGGCAAAATCCACAATCGCCAGCGTCGACAAATCGAAGCCATCACTTTCTAAATGACTTCAATTATATCACATAGCTTTCTGGTGTAGCCTCTGTAATCAGACAAGAGTTTTAATTACTTCAATTCAATAAATTCAGTAAATGTAATAACCAAAGTATTCAGAAAGTGAATCGAAATCCATTTACGATTGAGCAATCACTTCAATTATAACAATTAAGTAAAGATAAAGATGAATTCACTCTCTTTGATAAGGATGCTTGAAAGGAATTACGCGAGTTTACATTTCGTTTAACTGACAAAGATTAATGTAAATTAAATAGGTTAATAAATCAGTTCATCAATTATGCGATTATTAATCTGAATTGAAATACATATAGGCAAAACTCTATTTTTGTCATGATTACTAAATTAAACTATTTAAATAATAAAAAAATTTAAATATAACTACAACTTACTAACGACAACGTCCTTTTAGCAAAAAATAAAAGAACATTTTTTCTAATAATGTCTTTCTATTTTTGTTAATTGTCTGGTTATAAATTACGTGTCACAGAGAAAAAATTTTCCAAACTAACCATGCTAACAGCGATAACAAATAAGATTTTAGAGACTAATAATATAAACAAAAGAATATCTTTGATAAAAGATATATGTAAAAATACATATATAAAAACACTCTAGAACAAAAATGTAATATGTACAATTACAATTTTTCAAAAATATTGAAGAATACTTTATGGTCAAAAACAAAATTCTCCAAATTTTAGTTTGTGAAAAAATAAGAGCATCATTCAAGCATAAAAACTTAATGATTATTGCGACATTACCTTGGCTAGGATGAATCAGCTGATAGTGACAGTCTACAGGGTCTACAGTCACAGAAAATAATTTTTTTTAAGCATGAGCACCACCGAAGACGTACCTCAATTTTCTCCCCCTTTTCACCGAAAAATTCGAGAATTCGCGAAAAATGTTACTTAAAAAAATAATTCTCGCTCAATAAAATCTATTGTCAATTAGCCTCGGATCAACTGAATATATCAGATTCATTCTTTTTATTTCACAGATATAGTAAGTTTGGTATTTTTACATACCATTTTGACGTTTCTCAATTGACGGCCATTTGTGGTTATCTGAAACTGGTGATTTTTCCCGCCGGAAGTTCATTTCAAAACACCAAAATCCCCATCTAGAAATTTCATCACTAGATAATTAAAAAATTTGTATGTAATTGTATCGATTTCGTTAATTCGACAATCATTATCTTACATATTCACTCATTTTTAAGACTATATAAATGAATAAACAATGGAAAATTCAAAGACTCGAGATTCTCGCACGCATGGCCACCGGGCCACCAACACCCACCAACAATAAACATAACCTCAACATTTTTCTGAGCATAAATATATATATACATATATATATATATATATATATATATATATACATATTTTGAACGAACGTTTTGAAATTTCTAACATTATATTTCTAAGATGAGATTATTTTAGTTTTCAGACAGCCAAGAGCATTTTTTAAAAATAAATGAAATGAGAATTGAAAAATTGGAAAAGTTGATTGGCAGACCTGGTAAAATTTGAGTGTGTTAGTGAAAAAAAAGTGTCTATGTGACCCATGGGTGGGGAACATCCGTTCTAATGGCGTCAGATATCAAGCACTGTTGTCACATTTTATCGTACAGTGTTTCATTATGTTGCTTTGTTTACGTTGAGCAATTTTCGCGTGGAAAGAAGACGGATTCACCGGCGACTAAGTGGCTAATCACCAGGAGGTGAAAGTGGACCGACCCAAAGGTCGGTCCTCATCTTAGAATCGTAAAAAATTCCTTCGGGAACCTCTTAGAAGAGTGACCTTGGATCCTCTTGTCATCTCCTGAAGAAATATTACCGCGAAATTCGAAAACCGGAGCACTTCATCCTGAAAAGTAAGTCAAAATTTACAAATTTGATCTTTAAATTTCATTTTGTAAAAAAAAAACACTAAAAAATGTATTTATAAACCCCCAAATCCTTTGTCGTTTTAACAAAGGAATTCAGAGCTTGAGGAACTCCCAGAATTCAGACTCGTCATGTCAGAATTTTATCGCTCGCAGTGGCTTGTAACTTTTAAAGTTCTTTCTACTAATTCTCCGAATTTATTTTTTCGACAATTTAATATAAAGTTGACAAACGTAGTTGATTTTGTTTTCAACAATTTAATTTTCTTTATTTTCGTTTTTGGGAAAATTAGGTAAATTGATTAGTTTAATTCCGAGACAATCGTCTAAAAGTGGTTGATTATCGGTGTACCTGCTGTAGTTACAAAGAACTTTTGTTGACTCAGAATTTTCTGCTTCTGGTTTATCTATATTTTTTTTATTTGCTTGAGGGATTTAATTACTTAGATTAATTTAATTTGCTTTCAAGTATAAAACTTCTCTTTCAGACAGGTACTGTCTCTATAATATATTATACATATTGAAAGAATTTAGAGTTTTAATGTTTTTTTACATTCAAATATAAAATGCTTTTAAAAATATGACAATTTTTTCAGATGAAAAACTAAATTTAGATACAAATAAGTTCAATCATATTAATCAATCATGGAAGTAACAGTAGAGGAAGAAGCCCAAGCGGTACTTTTGGAAGGAATGGAGGGAACCCAATACATTACTATTCACAGAGCAGATGATGAGTCTTTAGCCAAAGGAATTCCTATTTTCACACTCAATGGAGAAATAATTTCGGAAGGCATGGTCGTCGATATGATCAACTCCGATGTTGGAGCCGAATACAGTACTACCGCCCAGTATTACGAGACTGAGGATCTCCTACCCCACAATATGACAGAGGTTAATAATATTAAAACAAACTTTTTTTTAATAATGTATCTTCTCAAGAATATTAATTTCTTACCTTTAATTTTTTAGGAGGATCAAAAGCTTGCAGAAGCTTTAGTAGCTGTGCAAATTCAACAAGCACAGAAACAACACTTGCAATCTCACGATGATTCAGGACTTCAAAATGTAGCAGAACTCCAGACTCTCGAGCCCGTGAACATTTACAATGTTGACCCGATTGGAGAAGCAAATCTGAATGTTTATACTAACTTGCCTGACTATAAGCACGAAGAAGAGATCAATTTTAAATATGAGGATGAGGCTGAGAATAGTGAGGAGGTCATTCCTCCTCCAGATTCGAAGAGATTGCTTCCTCATAAAAAACGAATCTCTAAGAAGTTGAAGCAACAAGGTAAAAAGAATAATTCCAAAAAGCCGACGAATAAAGTAAATCAGCAAAGTTCCTCAATACTAGCGAGTGATAATCAAATTCCTGCCTTCAAGTGCGAACTTTGTGGTAATAAGATCGCAGGTCAGCTGAAGTTCTTTGAACACCTGAAGGTAACATCCTTGCTATAATTTTCTTAAATATCTTATATTTCTCAGCACTTTAAACTTGAAAACTCCTTTAATTTACACCATTTTAAATTGCAGTCACATTATGAACCATTGAAGGCAGATTCTACGAAGCAAATCGAGATCAAGAATAATCTTAGCTTGGTGCAAACTCCTCAGGTGAACACAAACGACTCAGAAGAGTTCAGTGAAAATGAAGATCTCATGGAAGGGATTCGAGGTGTTGGTGAGTCTTCAAAAATGATTTTCATTTATTTAGCTCATTTATAACGTAATTACATATTATATTCTATATTTTCAGTGGAAAAAACCGGTGCTTGTATCGATGACGACACTGATAATTTAGAAACAAATGATTTGAACTGGCCGAGTGCACAAGAAATTGAAAATTTGGAGGAAATTGCTCGGAAAGCAAATACATTCAATCAAGAAATAGTGCAACCCATTCAAACTGCTAACATTCCTGAGCCAGCTCCTACGAAAAAAGAAAGAAAAAGGAGCCAAAAAATGCGTAAGTATGAGCTTTGCATCGGTTAGTTTCATTTAGAATTATTCTTTATATTAATCGGTAATTTGTAATTACTATTTGTTATTTTTTGTAGGTGAGGATCATACTTGCAAAGAATGCATGCGTTATTTTAATCATAAAAATAGTTTAATTTATCATATGCGATCTCACAGTGGTGATAGACCTCATCAATGCGAAGTTTGTGGAAAAAGATTCTTCGCGGCAAGTGCATTAAAGGTACATTTTACATTTATTCAATGTGATCAATAATCATTTCACTATTTTAAATTACAAAACTTATTAATCTACAATTATCTAATAATATAATTTGTAGGTTCACAAGCGTCTTCATAGCGGCGATAAACCTTACAAATGCGAGGATTGTGGTCGCAAATTCCGACAGTGGGGCGACCTTAAATATCACTCAACAAGTCTTCATTCCGAATTGCGGCAATTCCAGTGCGAATTTTGCGGGAAAGATTTTGCTAGAAAGTATTCGCTTGTAGTTCACCAGCGAATTCACACTGGAGAAAAAAATTATTGCTGCGATTTTTGCACCAAGACTTTTAGAGCGAGCAGTTATTTGCAAAATCACAGAAGAATTCACACCGGAGAAAAGCCCCACCCTTGCACCATTTGTGGAAAGCCTTTTCGAGTTCGCAGTGATATGAAAAGGCATATGCAAACACATTCTCGAGGACGGAACGATCGCACAACAAACAAAGCTGCGTCTATCAAACCAAGGTCGGCAGCCGATCCAAAACCAACAGCTTCGAAATCGGCGAAAACTATGCGGGATTTAGTGCAAGAATTAAAACTCGAAGTCGAACCTGAAAGCATTGGAAGATATGAGCCGGTAGAGTTAGTTGCCCCAGAAGAAAATCATGAAAGTATTCTTCCTCATGAGAACACTGGAAATTTGGAATATGTTCAGCCAAATAATGAGGAGCAGGCGGAAGTAGATCTCGAGCCGACAATTCGAAATTCTGATAACTTGTAAGTGGTTAGGTTTTATTTTTTCGACTATATGTATTTTAAGTAGTCTCCGAATTTAAAATACTTTAAAAACTATTTTTCTCTTTACAGCCACTATCATCTCTTCATGTGAGCGAATTATAATTAAACATTCAACTGGCATTGAATCCAGGAAATTATTGGCACACTTGAAAACGCTGAAGACTCCATATCAGCGCTCGCAAAAGTATTTTGTATATATTTATGATTTTACTACAGCTGCATGGAAGAGAGTCTTAATTCACATCGCCTAATCCACATTACTTTAAATTAAAGTTAGTGCCCGTCAGTTAGCCTAACATTCGTAACATTTTCAGAAAGTACCGAGACGAAAAATTTATTGGCTGATTTAAATTCATTTAATTATTAGATACAAATTTAAATATCTTTGTGTATTACAATTTTTTTAATTACAAAAATTTAAATACCTTTTACATAATTAAACGACTGAATACTATAGCGAAAGTCCTAAGGTAATTCATTCTTTAGTATTTTATTTTAATTATTTATTTGTAAAGAAAAAAATGCAAAAAATCGAATTGGTACTTTCAATAAAGACTAGCTAAGTTCAGTAAAATATCTATTAGCCATATTACGTTTTATGAACAACGCTTCTGCATTGTAAATAAGTCGCGTATTTACAAAATATTATATATTAGTAGTTACATTACACGAAAATGACGTGGTACAATAATCGCCAGTAACCGTGACATTGTCCGTAAACGTTTTAAATCGAACAATTTAGCCCTTTATAATCGTGATCAATATTGAGAAATATATTTTTTACGTCAAAATGTTTACAAAAAAAAAAAAAAAAAAAAAAATAACAGTCTTCTTATTTTTGTACGAATTCGAACTTAAGAATTCTCCAAATTTAAACTACATATATCTTTGCATTATCTCGAATTTACAGATATACTTAAATTTGAAGAACATTTAAATTTGAATCGCAATTAAATTCGATTCACATTTTACTTATTTCAATTTAAAATTTATTGATCCTAATTTTAATTAAATGTTTTCCCTCGAAGTACTCGGAAGGTTTTCTCTATGAACCTCCTTTCCAAGAAAAACTTGAAGAAGAAGAGTCAAGTCCATCGATTCAAGCGCCGAGTTAAGTTTCTCCGATGCAATTTTGTTCGTAATTCTGCTTCATGAAATGGAAAAGAAAATTAAGTATTAATAAATAAATTAATTAATTCAAAACTAAAGTTTAAGACAAACAAATTAAACCTGTAAGAGCCCTTTGCACGTTCCCAATCGACATAAAGGTCAATAATGACTGCGTGAAGTCTTTGTAAAATATTCTTTTTATTCGCCATTTGTGCCCTGATACTGGATTCGTTTTTCAGCATTTCTTGAAAATCTGTGCCAAGATTTTCTGTGGGATTATTTTTTAATTCCCAGCATTCAAGAGCCTCAAGAATTTTTATCTTCTCGGTCAAGTCATAAGCAGTTCGCAGACGAGGAAGAATTGTTTCCAAAACTGTTGTTAGACTCGCTTCTGAGACTTCTACAAATGAAGGTTGTTTTTAATTTTTTATATATGCATAGAATATTTAGCTTAGGACTCCTATATCGAAAGACGAACTTAAATTCTCAATTTTTCCTTTGGTTTAGGTTTTGAAGTACTTACCACAGAAGACATCAAGTTTCATTTTCCTCTTAGTAGCCTCTTTAGTCAGCACATCTCGAAGAATAATAATTGTGGAAATATTCTCGCTGAGGAAAATCGCATTTCCTTTTCTAAAAATGCGATAAATTTAATGTGAATACCCCGAAGAATTTCGAGAAGATGCTCAAAACTTACTTATACTTGCATTTGATATTCGTTCCAATAAAGCAAGATGTGTAAATTAAAGTTGCTTCACCGTCTTGTAAAAAAGGCCTTTCTGGCGCATCTGGTAATACCAGAGAAAGCCAAGCGTGCATCTATATATTAATTCAGATTTTATTTTTACTTTCGATTCTAAGACCTTCAATTAAGTTTTGATGTTTGGAAAAATACCTCGGCAACAGAAAATTTTCCACTTAATTTTAGTTCGTTAAATGGTCCCCCAATTAGTTTGTCCTGTTCGTATAATCTCGTGTGAAGGGAAAGTGCAGAAATTGGAATTAGAATTCTGCGACAACATTTTGGTTGCACCTAAAAAATTCAAATTAGTAAAAAAATATTAAAAATAATGATTTAATTTTTCTCGAAACTTACTTGAGATGTTACATAAACTTGTAAAGTTCCAGATTGCCCTTCGATTGTTCTAAGTCTCATTTCTAGCATTTTTGTATTTGCCTGAAATATTGGATTAATTTTATTAAAAAAATTCTGATTCTTTGTTAAAGAAAATTTATGTAAATAAAATTTAAATGCACTAACTTGGCATCGATAAGTCGCTAAAACAAAATTTCCCTCCTTAGGGTTGCAAGTTGATAAACTGGCGACTGCACTATTACTTTCTACATCCAAAAGTTCGATAGGAGTATCAGATTGAATTAAAACATTATCAATTGGAGTGTCTAACTCCACTGATAACGAATAAGAAGCATCCTCTGTATTTAAAACCATTCTAGAAACATATACGATTAGCAGAACTTGTTAAATAAAAAAAATCTTTAAATGAAAAATAAGATTTGTTTAAAAATACTTTTTACCTGTGATTCACAGATAGAATTAAAGGTAGAAGATTTTCTGGCATGAAAGTAGGAAAATCGTTTTCCTCTCTTAGCTTTTGTTCCAATTGTTCGATTTCCACTTTTAATTTTACGAAGCTTCCCTCATTTTGCATTGCTTCTAACAAACCTGGTGGTTTTGTCGAAAGGCCAAAAATTCTTCCCGAATACGTCGTTACCAAAACTTCTGGATAGCCGATCGCTCCCACGACTCCTCCATTTAAACTGCTAATACTCTCTCCACAATTCTAAATTAATTAGAAGTAAGCTTATAATTAATTATGGTATTTAAAATTTATTTAAATTTATTTTTTAAATTATTATTATTTTTTTTTTTTTTGAATACGAACGTAACGAAATCTTAAAGTTGGGATTGTATCCTCGTCTGTCGAAAAAGCGAAAACCTCAACGATTCCATTTTGCCTTCCCACGATAAAATCCACTGTGTCTTGTAATTCAAAAGTATCTAAAGCTGTAATTTCTGAACTTTGGGAATTCAAGAGCCACGTCACTCTTAAAGTTTTGTTACTCTCGAGAATTAAAAGTCCTACTTTTCCATCGAGGGTTCCCATCAAAATGTGGTCTCTCGATTCCACATTGCCTTCCCTGTAATCAACATTTTTATAATTACATAAAAGAAAACCAGAAATTTTTGTTTTTGTTGCAATTTTACCTGAACAATTTTAAAATCGATGGAACACTAGGTAATCTGATTAAAGTCGGGCTTTTCGTTCCATAAAGAACTCGTATCTAAAAATGGAAATTTAATTTTTAATTTATATTTAACTTGAAATTTACATCTGGAAGTTATTAAAAATATGTTATTCTTGGTTTTTTATTTCGTTATTACATTTGCATTTTATATTTTTTTTCTTTTTTCTTACAGCAAAATCACTGCAGGCAAGAATAGCATAAACGTGACCACCATCTGTAGGAAGCAAAACCACATCGAGTAATTTTTCTCCAATCAAGTAAGAATCTACATCTTTGCAATCTCGATATCTGTGGTAAAGATCTCTAGAACAAGCTGCCAAATCGGGTCCCAAAACGTACCTTCAATCAAAAAATAAATAAATAAATAAATAAATAGAGTAAGTCATTCTACTTTTTTATTTTTAATGACGACTTAATTTTCTTTTAAAGTTTTTAATTATTTTCATTTCCCAGCAATGAATTTTATGAATAATTTATTTATATGCTTACATTGATGTAATATCATCAAGAAGATTTGTGTCGAAATCAAGAAAAAGTTTTCCCTTTTTCGAAAATCCCTTGACAGTATTTCCGTGACAAATAAAAATTTTGTCTCGTACAGTATTTACTGCTCCTCCCAAAACTAGTCCATTAATTTTTGGTCCCGGTAATGATTTGAAAGTTAGTTGTAGTTCATTTTTCTTCATACCTGTTTAAAAAAAAATTATTGCATTTTAATTTTCTATGATAAATAGTCTATAATATAAAATATTATTCTGAAATACATATAGGTATATTTTTAATTGACATTTTTTTTAAGACTTAAAGATTGCTTAAAATATTTTTAATTTCTAAATAATCTTCTTTTCATTGTTTTATTACCATAAATATGAAGAATCCCATCGTAGTCACCAACTACAAACTTTTGCGTTTGTTTTAAATCCGAAGGCAAAAGTTTCGTGGTTCCTCGAGCTGTTACACCCACCGATATATAATCCACCCGTGTTAAAACCAGCGTCATATTTTATTATTTAAATTTTTATTATTACAATGTTAATAATATAAATTTTTCAATTTTAGTATTTTTTTTATTTAATACTTTTTCGCCTCAGTTTTTAATTTATTGCAAACATTTCAATTCTATTTAAATTAAATTAATTTTTAAAATAATTTTCCTTCATTAGTAATAGTTTAGTATCAAAAATTCTTTTATAAGTAGCACATTAATTCGACCATTTAATTAATTTAACTTTATGTATCTAAACTTTATTTGAGCAGCAATTAAACGATTATTATAATTAAGATAGGCTTGAACATTTTGTTTCTTTGATTGTTTTACGTACATCGTTTTTTTTTTAACTACCAAAATTTATTTTTAACTTCATTTTATTTTCAATAATCCTGCATGTTTTTAATTTTTTTTAAATTGCTTCACTGTAGATTTCAATTAAGACACTTTAATTGTTTCTCTTGTGACATAGTTCAATTGTTTTGATTCAGGCACTGGCACTGATGCGAGCTTGTTGATCAATTTTACCATGGCAACTGCGAATCAAAACAGTGGTAAAGTGTGGGAATTTTTAAATATGTAGCGTTTTTTTTACATAACTATTTTTTAAGTGCTTAAAAATAAAATTAAAATTATAGTACACATATACATAATTTTATTATTTTTTTAAAAATATAAATACGTATATTATATATGGTCTTATTGGATCGTGAAATATTAAATTTATTTCATTTTTTCTCGCATTTTTCTAATAAAATGGTTACAATAATTAAAGATAAAATTGTAATCAAATACAAACAGTTAGAATGTGAATAGATAAAAAAATTTCGTTCAACATTTGCTAAATTATTAAGTAGGTGTTATTTCAAAATTAAAAACATCAGTCAAAGAAATGTAAAAAGAAATACATAAGTTGGTTTTCCGCGTAAATTTTTTAGGTAAATAATAAACAAGAAAAATTAAAATGCGACCATTGAAAAGTGTTTAATTCAGAATTAAATTAAATTAAAAAATTTTATTCGTTATTTTGTAGCGTATATTATAAATTATAGCTAGATAGTGTCTTAAAAATATCGATTGGATCCTTTCTTATTTTCTGTTGGGAAAATCATGGAAATGAATTCAACTTCGGTTTCCCAAACAACAGATGTCACCTCATTCAATTTATTTCTAAGAACTTATGTATTTCTATTTATTGTTTAGCATTAAAAATTATACCCCCAAAGCCCTTCTCTACATCGGCGCCTGAAATTTATGACTCCTTAGCTTTTTGACGAATGACGAAAGACTTTTTAGAAAATTTCCCGATTTTCTTTTTAGAAGTCATCTTATTTTAGTCCTGATTGTTTTTATTGCCCTTTGGACCTTTAGGTTTAGGGTCCAATTTTCAAATAGTAATTCCTCCCTCAATAAAAATTAGGACGCGTCCTAATCATTCAAAAGTGGCTAGTTCTTTTTTAAATTAATAAGTAGACATCAATTTTCTTGTAAAATGTCATATTTATTTATGATTTATGATTTTTTATTATTCTGCCGAAGTTTTCTGCCAGCAGAAGAAGATATTTTACAGAAAAGTAGAAGATTTTTAATTGTCGAATGCTTTCTTATAATAAATACAATTTTTTCAAATTAAATATAATATACATATCTACTATTTTTGAAATCGAAGGCTTCTTAAAAATAGAATCTTAAGAAATAAATCAAAAATTAAACTTGGAAATTTAAATCGTTTGAATTATTTGAAAAAAAAAATTCGAAATTCCAAATAATTTACATAACTTTAAAAGTAGGTATTTATAAACACCTACAAATATTCAAAAATAACAATCTTTATTCATAAAGTTGGCGAAACTAAATTTGCTCTTATTTTTGAATTAAAAAGATTTATGAATTGATACTACAACTAAAATTTTGTAGTTTAGTTAAGAAAATGTTAATCTCAAAAGAAATTTGAAAGTAAAAATTGATATTTTCTATTTTCTAAGTCACCATTTTTAAGGGCCTCAGCGGCCCTTTTTATTCGAGAATCGAGATCTTTTATATTCACCTTGAAAAAAAAAAAAACGATGCCATCGATTCTCTTCGGAGTGGCTCGACCGGTTTATTATATTGGACCATTCTACATATAGGCCCGGCCCCCCATTTAAAAAACGTAAAAGACTGGTCTGCAGAATTCCCCTTCTGCGATCTGAAATACTTTTTACCTTTTGAAAGGCAGAAACCAGAGATTCTATAGGCGGAGCTAAAATTCTTCTTCTCCAATAAAATCAAGGTCCAATTTCTGATGTTAAAAAATAAAAAAACAAAAATTTAAACCAGTTCACAATTAACTGGAGTTAATCACAGTCACAGACAGATTTCAGATTTTTCTTTTATGTTTTGCGTGATTTATTAAATATTGAAGCAATTTTATATTCATGATTGCTGCATCTTTAAAATCATTTTCCATAATTTAAGGCTTGGGGTATTGCTTCAAAGTAATAAATAAATTACAAATAAATAGAGTAAATTCATCAACGTATTGTTTTTTTTTTTTTTTTTTTCTTTAATTTGAAATATAATTTGGCGGGCACCCCGATTTTATTGGTTCTTTATAGTTTTTTCGTCAGATCAATATCAATTTTTGTATTACTATATACATTATACATATATGGGCATATTCACGAAAAGTGTCATTTTCTCTCAAAAAAAAGTTACAAAATCAATCTTAAGGCACACTTTTCAAACTTTTTTCCTACATTCTATATACCTACGCATACATATAGAAACTCATTTTTTAGGGTGGTGAATAATTTTGCGCATGCGCGCAGTTTGCACAAAATATTGAAGCAATTAAGTCCAAAAAATATTTTCAGACAAGTAATTCTACAGAAAAAAGTAATATTTTTCCATTATTTGCCTATTTTTTGTAATATTTCCAAATATTCTGAACTTTTGAAAAAAATTTCTATACACGGAAAAAAAGGAGGTATGGTTGGGCCAACCCGCCAACCATATTATATTGCTAAATATCGTTAGCCCAACCATATCTTTTTTTCCGTATAGACAAAAAAAACGGAACATTTTTGTATGATACATTTTTTTGTAGGCATTTAACTTTTGAAGAAAAATCATTTTTTTATACTTTTTTTAACTGTAATTTATATACATAATTCACATATGATTTTTGAGGAACACAATTTTCCTTTCGGGGACGTATTTTTGCAACCGAACTATCCAAATCCAATAGAAAATTTAATCTTACACTGAAAAAAATGGTTTAGCTGTCCCAGCTATAGACGTATCGCTGGATTTCGTAACTCCTAGAAATGTAGCTGTGTGAGCTACATTTCTAGCTGTGTTGCCTAAATGTCTAGCTTTTTTAGTTAAAAATTTACCATCTAGAAATTATCTAGGTAAATTAACTAGATAATTTCTAGATGGCCAGCTCCCCGAAATTTTTCCACACGGTTATAGCTACATTTCTAGGAGTTACGAAATCCAGCAATACGTCTAGCTGGGACAGCTAATAAACCATTTTTTTAGTGTATCTTGATGCGCGCGATTTGTACAGCTGCTGGCGCTTTTTTTCGCTAAAAATTTGGAGTGGACATTTTAGCCTTATAAATTGGGCATAACTTTTGCGTGCACTGTGATTTTAGTTTCATACGTGGTAAACTTCTTCGCCCCAACATACTGCTTAATTTCCGTGAGCACAGAAATGTGTGCTGCAAGTATATTCTTCGAGTAAAGTACGACGATGGAGTGGATATTTTTTCGACAAATTCAAAATTTTCGATATTTGAATGTGTGATACTTCTATAATTTTGAGAGCACACGTTTTTCCCTTATATGGTGTCTACTGGCCACCAAAATATAGTAAAAAATCGAAAGATTTTTGACCTATATAGGTAGTTGCGCGCACTTTCTACAACTCCAGACCCCAGGAGTGGGACATTTGAATTGTGAAAGCGATGACACGTCTTTGAGATTTTCTTGCTGAGTTACAAATCAAAGCACAGTGTCAAATTAATGAAATTTCAGTAGCCTATGTTCCACTGAACTAGCATGATTTTATATGTTATATCTTATATGTTATATCTTATATCTTATATGTTATATCTTTTTATGTGGGCTTCTGTAATGACTGTAAGCTTTTGTTTCTATTTCAGGGAGTTTGTCTGTAAATTTTTGTGCGGTTTAACTTGTATTTTAAGTTTAGATTTGCCTATAATAAAAGAATACAACGGTGACAGAAAAATGACACTTTTCGTGGATATGGCCCATATATGTACCTCTAATTGATTGAAATCACATTGAAATTATTTAAATCTTTATAATAAATTTAAAAAATAAGATACTATGAAAATTATGACGCTTTATTCAAATAAAAAAGTTTTTTGAAAAATTTATAGTCAATAAGGCTGCATGATATAAAAAATATTTTACAACTGCCTTTAAAGTTTAAAATCCGATAAAAACGTTCTCTTGGACAGACAGAGGCAGTTTTAATGAGATTGAGGTGGAAATTATTTATGCCTTGATAAATGATAAGGAAATTCACGCACCATGTTTGCGATATTGTGTAAAGTTAGTTGTAGATGATGGAGTATAATAATATTTACACTTGAAATTTTAAATGTCCTTGGTTCTTATCATTTCAGAATTTTATAAATTTGTATAAATATTTTTTTAAACAATCAGATGTGTGGAGTATGGCGTAATTACGTTATATTTGCAAATATAAATTACACGAATTAAAAAAAGTCTCTCAAATATGTATAGCGAATTTACAATATATTGGAAGGGCCGCGGCATATTATAGAAATAAATTCGAGAATAAATCTTTCAGTTGGATTACATATTGTAAACAATATAAACATATTAAATTTGTTTATCGAGCTTATAATTAATTAAATATACAACACGTATAAAAAATCACATATTATATGAGTATAAAAGTTGATAAACAAATTAGTTGTTGCATTTACACTCGCATTTATATGTCTAACGCACATCATTAATTGATTAAAATATTATAAGTTAATCAATTAGTTATCCGATCTACTCTCTACCTTTTATTTACATAACATAACTTTAATTTTAGAAATTTTCAACTCAACATGTATTTCAATAAATTTAGAAATGGTATTGCAGAGAAAAAAATGCCCGTAAGGCACAGAAAGGCACAAAAAAACTCTTTTTTTTTGTTACACTTTGATTTATACCTATTTCTAAATCAAAAAGTGTTAATGTAACTTTGTAAAGAATTCTTTAGTTACTTTAGTGTTCTGTGGTTAGTGTACTATAAATTCTGTAGTACAAACTATAAAGATAGTGTGAGGGGTAAATTCGCCTTCATACCAATAAAGTTACAAGATTTTACAGCATCAGATGTAAAATTGTATTCTACTAGAAAAACAAATTGTATTACCAATATAAAATAATTGATCATTTATTTTAAAAAAAAATTGTAAAACATCGCACTGAGAACGTTAAAAAATATACATATAATGAATTAATGTAGATTAAAACTCATATATAATTACTATATTTCAATTTATATACATACAATCAAATACCAGCCATATTATTTTAAAAATTCATTTGCCGTACTATTTTATTTAAAATTTAAATATTAGAGAAAGTTTAAATTTATATCTTATAAAAAGTACCTTCCCTTATGCATACTCTAAATCATGAGCCACCCTAAAAACTTAAATAAAATATTTCCTAATCCTCAAAAGTTAAAAGTTAAAAGTTGAAAGTTGATTCGCCCCCTATAAACTTAATCCCATCCTAGCTCCATAAAATTAACAACTCTGTCCCCAGAAGCTCGACTCCACTCAGTACTTTACAATCTTTTACAACATTTTTGAATAATCCGATCCACATGTTTCCTACTTCATCCTTGAAAATTTTTTCCAGGGTTTTTAGTCCCAGCACACAGAAAAAATAGCAAACTATCATGGGATCCCGTATCACCAAATGTTGTGAATACTCAGAGGATTATCGAAACATTCTCTCGGTTCTTTGTACTCAAAATGAAGTGTACCTACTTATTCTCTCATAGTTGCAGGTCCTAATGCGCTTAAGTGCACCCTAAACCTATAACAAAATTTAAAATGTCGGCGAAATCTCTGGCAACTTTTTTTTTCCTCGTACCGAGGCATAACTTGTCCTTGGAGAAGATCATAAAAACTAATTTTCCTTCTGCAAGGGAGCATCGCATACCTGTGCGACGACTGGCAGAAGAAAAAGGAAGAATCTCTTCCCTTTCGAGGCGTTGTGATTACCCAGCAATAAAATTAATATTGTTTAAATGTGGTTTCCAATGGCCTGTGCCAGACCCAGTTAAGGTCCCGACTCGAGTTGTAAAATTCGAAACGTGGAGAAATAAGCCTCAGCAGGCTTATTCATCCCTCGCGTTTCAAGTTTCCGTCGATTCTCTTTCGGTATTTAGAAAAAGCGAGATGGGATGGAAGATGATAAAAGTGTTGATTTTTTGGCAAAATGTATCAATAGCACAGGATTTTTTTTTTTTTTCTCATGTACAGGTCGAGAACATTTTTACATTCTCATTAGAGAAGGTATTAGATTTGTGTAAAATTTGACCCCCCCCCCCGTTTTTGTCAAATGTCCACGTTTTGGGACCCCCTGAACCCGAAAAACATGTTTTTACGAATGTGTCTGCCTGCCTGCCTGTCTGTCTGTCTGTGTATCTGTAGATTTTTAGTTTGTGAACACGATAACTTTTGAAAGAATTGACCGATTGGATTAGCCTTTGGTATACTCTTTGAGTGTCCTAAAATGAAGGTCAAATTCGTTGGCCAGCCATTTTGGATAAAAATTCAAAAAGTTGGATCATTTTGAAAATTTTTGATACCACTTTTTTTTTAATTTAAAAATTCTATGCACGGATGTTCGTAGTACTCAAAAAGTCGAACAATTTTTCCTAATAACTTTTTTGGATAAAAAAAAAATTGAAAGACTTATAACATTTTGAAAATTCAAAAAAATGAAAGAAAACTTAAATTAAAAGCCAAACAACGCACGATATGAAAAAAAAAGTGTAAAGATGAAAAATGTTTCTTTTTGAACTCCCTATAGGATAGGCATAACAACTTTTTGAATTTCCTTAAAAAATCGAATATTCAAATTTTAAGCCAAATAACGCGAGATGCAGAGAAAATGATAAGAAACATAATTATTGGTCTTAAAAAGATCTACAAGTTCTCTTTTGACCATTTTTCAATAGGATGAATAGTTTTCCTTTTAATCATGAAGAATATGTATTGTTAAACAGAGCCGAGCGCGAAGCGCGAGTGCCCTGATGAGAATAAGAGGAAGCTCCTTAAAGGCATGTGATACTTACTATATGAGCAATTTTTTTCGATTTTATTGATTTTCAAATTACCCAACTTTTCAGCCACAAAAATAAATATTTTGCCCTGAAACTTTGGAAAACGGAAGAAAACATTAAAACGGACCGTTATTGACTCTTTTTATCTTGCAAAATTAAAAAAAAGTTTCATCTTGGCTAAATTCGATCAAAAAGTATCACATGCCCTTAAGGTCGATAGAACCTTAAGTAAATTAGTTTTCTTTTACATTCAAAGCTGTAATTTAATTTCATTTAAATAAAATTTAATTAAATTTAAATTTAAAGTACTTTAAAAAAAACATATATGTACGAGCGTCCTGTAAGACAAGTGCGCGAAGCGCGCAACACGGAAGATTTTTTTTTTACTTTTTGTACGTTCTTATTATATGTGTGCGTATGTATGTGTATCTAAAAGAAAAAGTCTCATTTTTACATTCTCATCAGAGAATGTATTAGTTTTGTGTAAAATTTGACCCCCCATTTTTTGTCAAATGTCCACGTTTTGCGACCCCCTGAACCTGAAAAACATGTTTTTACGAATGTGTCTGTCTGTCTGTCTGTAGATTTTTAGTTTGTGAACACGATAACTTTCAAAAGAATTGACCGATTTGATTGGCCTTTGGTATACTCTTTTAGTGTTCTAAAATGAAGGTCAAGTTTGTTGGCCAGCCATTTTGGATAAAAATTAAAAAATTTAGATCATTTTTTAAATTTTTGAAAAATTTTTTTTTTTTAATTTATAATTTCTGTTTAAGGATATTCGTAGTACTTAAATAGTCGAACAATTTATCATTATGACTTTTTTCGATAAAACAAAAATTGTCAGATTTATAACATTTCGAAAATTCAAAAAAAATAAAGAAAATTAAAATTTTAAGCTAAATAACACACGCTTTGAAAAAAAGTTAAGTGATGAAAAATGTTCATTTTTGAATGCCCTTCAAGACTGGTATAACCGCTTTTTGAATTTTCTTGAAAAATTTGAATTTTATATTTTTAAAGAAGGTTTAAATATCGAGCGCGAAGCGCATGTGCACTGATGAGAATGTGTTCCTGAAGGTCGATAGAACCTTAAGTAGTTAAATTAGTTTTCTTCTTCATTTGAAAATAAAGTAATTTTTAAATAAAAGTATATAGCAGCGAGATGAAGGTTGGTAAGCGAATGCAAGCGCGCGAAGTGTGATGAGAATGTGCTCACAATGGTACACCTAGTTAGATTTTATAGTTATATTTAAAAAATTTTTACGTTTTCCATATCAATAAATATGTATTGGACAATTTAAGGAAATAAAAATTATATGAATTTAATTTCTAAAATATGTTCGTTCAATTCTTGCACGCAAGTAGCATATTAACTTAGCATTATCTTTCCTCTTCAGGAAAGATAAAATGTTAATTCCTAAAATTGTGAAAAGTTGATATGTAATTATATAAATGACGTGACGACACTGATTCATTATGAAAATTTATAAATCGTTTCATCATAAAATTTAACTACAGCTTTTTTATCTTTGCATTTAAAAAAAATTCTGCCCGCTTCGCGGGCACATTCTAATTGCGCGCTTCGCGCGTTTGTGCCCTACGGGAAGCTTGCGCCTTACAGGACGCTTGTACCTATATGTTTTTTTTAAATTAGAGCTTTGAATGCAAAAGAAAACTAATTTACTTAAGGTTCTATCGACCTTAAGGAGTACATTCTCATCAGGGCACTAGCGCTTCGCGCTCGATATTTGATTTAAACATCGCGCTTCGCGCTTATTGGCTCTGTTTAAGAATATTTTTCATGATTAAAACGAAAACTACTCATCCTATTGAAAAATGGTCAAAGGAGAACTTGTAGATCTTTCTAAGACCAATAATTATGTTTCTTATCATTTTCTCTGCATCTCGCGTTCTTTGGCTTAAAATTTGAATTTTCGATTTTTTAAGGAAATTCAAAAAGTTGTTATGCCTATCCTGTAGGGCGTTCAAAAAGAAACATTTTTCTGATTTTTCATCTTTAGACTTTTTTTCATATTGTGCGTTGTTTGGCTTCTAATTTAAATTTTCTTTCATTTTTTTGGATTTTCAAAATGTTATAAGTCTTTCAATTTTTCTTTTATCCAAAAAAGTCATTAGGAAAAATTGTTCGAATTTTTGAGTACTACGAAGATCCGTCCATAGAATTTTTAAATTAAAGAAAAAGTGGTTTCAAAAATTTTCAAAATGCTTCAACTTTTTGAATTTTTATCCAAAATGGCTGGCCAACGAACTTGATCTTCATTTCAGGACACTAAAAGAGTATACCAAAGGCCAATCCAATTGTTCAATTGTTTCGAAAGTTATCGTGCTCACAAGTAAAATCTTTGGTTTAGGGAGTCCCAAAACGTGGACATTTGACAAAAACTGGGGGTGTCAAATTTTACACAAATCTAATACCTTCTCTGATGAGAATGTAAAAAGTAATTTAAAAGCTTAATTATATTTTAATGTATCGACATAATTTCATGATAAATTTAGAAATTCAAAGGAACCAAAGAACAAAAGACTGTGGAGAAGAGGTTGTTTAAATTAAATAAATTATAAGTAAGTATAAATAAACAAGGTTTGCAAAGGCAGGTCCGGGTCATGTACGAGGAGAATTGTATATCGTTTCCTCGCGGTGAGGGCCGCGAGCTATTAATTGGTAGACATCTAACATCTTCCTTGCTCGCTCAGGCGGCTTTAATGATCAGCCAATAAAAATGTTTTCTATTTTTATTTTTTTATTGCGTCATAAACACTTCGCTGTGGCTGTGAAAGACTGGAATATAAGACAGCCTGTACGTTACAGCTTACAACATGACGAATATCGTTATCTTTGAAGCATTGTTGACTTGACTAAATCGCAATGTGGACGCACTAAATTTTAAAATTACAACATACAATGTGTCTTTTAACTTAATAGATACATATATTTGTCATGTCAATCCAGAAAGTAGAAATTGAAGCAAAAACGAAACGTACAATTTACAAATTTTGTAAGAAGTAGTTTGATGAACAATTTCTATATTATTATTTACCATTTTTTGTGTTTAATTGTTGAATAAACCTCCCTATTTTATGAGACATTATCTTGAAGAAGAAAGGAGCGAGGCGAAGTCGGACATTAGTTTTAGTTTCATCTGCAGTTAGTGCCACATAGTATGGTCCGATTCAGTCCGATTATGGGACCTGAGGGAAGTATGATGGCACGTTAGGGGAGCAGCGCAGCCTCTCTCATAACTTTACATAAAATTAGTACCTAAAAGCTCTTTGCTTCATGGATCCCGCATGAACGCATGTATGAACATCATCCTTCTCCTCACAAACTGATTAACAGTCGTTCTGGGCCGCACTGCTAATCTGCTATACCAGAAATCCATAACATATACCTATACATCACCCACAAGAGCGATGACTGATTGAGTAGGAGGTTGAGGTTTTTTTCAATCGATTCTACGATAGATGTTATTCCAACCGAAAAATTGTCAAAATCGCCAATTTCCAATAAAATTTTACATTTTATATTTTAAAAACTAATAAAATCGGCAAGAGATTAATAAAAAAAAGTAAAAAAAAATTACTGTTATTTTGAAATTTTTTTTTTTTTAATTTTTCTTTTTTAATTGAAAGTTTATCAGAAGCTTTTTCAAATTAATAAAATTTCGAATTGAAATGTATTTCAAATGAACTTTGTTTCTTAAATGGTAACCATGTCAACCAAAATAAATCGATAGTGAAAATATCAAAAGTTCAAATGTTTAATTGTCAAAACAAAACAAATCTATAACAAAAATTTTATCATTGAAATAAAATTTTCAATATAAAAGAAAAGAGCTCTGCTTGCAGTATCAAAATTATTTCAAAATATAAGTTGTACACTACGCATTCTGCAATAAATCGCTATACTAATTTTTAATAAAAAGAAATCACCCTTAAAAAAAAATTTGAAGATTTTAAAACACAATCCTACATAATAATTATATTATACATATATGTATAAACTGCCGGAAAAGGAACAAATATATGCAATAAATTTAAAAGGAGAACAGTAGCTATAACTGCTGATTGAGAGAATATTTCATGGTCAGCAGCAAATTGAAAGTGTTTTTGCTAGCAATAGACGGAAGCATGGCAGGTCTATAGGCGGTAAATGTAAAGGGTTATAATAATAAAGTATTTTGGGTAACGAGCCTAGCGTATGATTATTAGGGGCTTTATACATTTACACTTTAATCCCCAGCCACAAGCCAATTTTTATAGGCCCTCAATAAATTTCGAGTAGCTTAGAGTTCGGTCTTAACCCTTTCTATTTATATTTATACTTATTACTTTGACTTAAAGAGAAGCTTATTCTTATTATTATACTTATACATTATTATACTTTCATTAGTGAAATGACCTCAAGGAGCAGGTCATCCTTTCTCTAATTTTATTTACCCAATTTTATTGAGGGGCTAAAAATAAGTGGATTTTCAATTGTTTGCCAAAAGGGTTCAACCGCCGCTTAATCTGGATCTTATTTATGTTTTTACTGCGTTAATTGGACTTAAGTTTTATGAAATTCATCAGTAAGTCACTGATGACTTTTGATTACTGTTAATAAAACCTTTCACAGTTTACCCATATTATTATTTATTCTTTTATGGTTATTTCTTTCAGGAATTTTCCTATTTTTTTAAAATGGTGAGGCATCATTTACCGAAAAATAAATAAAGAAAAAGTCTGCGGTTACTGTTTTAACTGATGCATGCCCTACATAAAATTAACAGATATTTTTTTCTGAGATAGTTTTAGATTATCATTTAAATTACATAATTTAATGATAAGCATTAATTTGGAATTAATTTAAAAAATACAGAATTGACGAAAAGTGAATTGAATAAGTTGAAGGCGCGGCGGCGCGACGGCTGCCAATGTTGTCATCGACTTGTCTCGCTACCAGCTTGAGGTAGACGTCCCACTTTACCCCAAATAAAAATGTATTATCCCAAAGGGGTCCAGAGCCTTTGTCGGGACGGTCGCACTTTTCACAAAAACGCTTCTTTAATAATTCGCCGTGACGCACCGGGGGGTCCTTGCCGATCGGCTACATCGAGGGCTACATTTTATTTTAGCACCTGAAAGATTTTGTCGGCCTTCAAAAGCCATGAATTTCACAAGCCACCTCCACAGTTCTCGACTGAGTCCCAATGTTTGTACACAACCAAGGCATTTTTATCATCGACTTCCTATGAAAAAAGCGTTAAATTAAAAAGTATTGCTTCACATGCACGTGAATACAGGAATTCTGACTTTTCAACAATTCCCGATCCCACATTGAAGCACAAACCATAATACTTTTTAATGTAAAATTGATAATTTAAAATGTTAAATGTTTTAAATATTTTTCAATCCAGCGCTTTTTTCTAGGGTTTCCTTAAAATTCGTTATAATGTATTATAATGTAAATATGTACATTATGTATTTTAATGTAGAAGCGTATTAGCAGTCCATATAAGGATCCCAGTAAGATAAGGCTAGAATTAAAATATTAAATAGAATTAAATTTATGAAAAATCTATTCCCGTTAAATAAATTCTATTAAACTCGGTATTAAATATAATAGCGAAAAATCATCTCTTTTATTGAAACTGTGAAATCTTATAAATTTCATTTTAATTTAATATTCAAATTTAATTCCCTGTATTCGTATATGGAAATATTTTTATTCAATTTTCAGATTCAGCTGCTCAGTTTGTTATATATCAGCCAAAGTTATCCTACAATAATGGAACATGTCTAAACCTGTCTAAACATTGTAAAGTTGCAAATTAAAATTAAGAGGAATTATCTGAAAGCATAAACTCTGAACAATAAATCATATAATTGTGACCAGCAATTTGTCAAAACATTATTCGTAGCCTGAAGAAATTAAAAGGAAGAAGCCAATAAATATTCAGTGTCGGAGGAATTAACCTGAACTTTTGGGGCTTGGTCAAGTCGAGTCCTTACAGTTTAGAAACCATTGTGCTGCTTTCGAAGCTATGACCCAATGATTGCTCTACATTATATATATATACCTCTTTAAAAATTTTTCTACCTTCAGCGAACTGTAAGCAAATTGCCCGTAATATAAAAATCGTGCCAGCAAATCTTCAAACTCTCCAGCCTAGAGCTGCAAGGGTGCCTTATTTCTCCATCCTGACTTCATGACGCATCTCGAGTGCTGTACAGATTTTAAGTGCAAAGCGAGGTCAAGTGGTGTAAAGCCCAAAATTTCTAGGTCAGAATAAGCTTTTTATAATTTGTGAACATTCTACAAAATTCTCTGGTTCCTTTTCATGAAACTATGTACACGAATTTTCTTGTTGCCTTTCACTGCTCGCCAATAAACATAAAAAAAAAGTTTTTATTGAATAAATTCTTCCGCATGCAGCATATCACCAGACTTTATACTTCCATCGAAAACAATGGAAAATATTTCGAAAATTGATCTTATGTTATCAACTATGCAATCATTTTTGTAAAATTTAATGATTAACGCATTTGTATAAATTTTCTGAAATAAAAATGAAACGTTTTAAGTCACTTTTGAACCATTTTTATTTTTCTAGTCAAATTGATGTTTTCATGGATAACCCCGAAAAAGCAGAAAATACAACACTATAAAATAGTCGAAAGCTATTTACCGTAAAATTTCACTTTATAACTTTATATCTTTATGAACGACGTCCCAGCTCCAGAAGATTGCGTTTTATTTTATTGGTTGCCCAAGCCCATATAATACAAAGTAAGCAGCTACTTTTGTTTACTTCATATCTTTTTTGAACATCTGCAAATGTATTTTCTAAGAAGAGGAAAATAATAAAAACGGTGAAATTTTTACTTTTGAATTCTATAACAATTGATGAAAGTTTTCACTGTTTCTTTTGTATACTGTTGTCAAATTGATGAATTTCAGATTCAGATCGCAGTTCTGCAGTTGAATGTTTCGTGAACAATTTCAAATTTTTAAAAATAAATTAATAGATTCTATTTGAAGAAAAACTCGACATTCTAATAATATGTAATATATCGAAAATTCTACGAATCCGCGTGGAAGTTTCTCAGCTAGCAATTAATCAGACACGTACGATGTCCTTGAAGGTTGTATGATATTTTAATCCTTTGAGATTCAAGGGGGATGATTAGGGCTCCACCACAGTCTCGTTTCTTGCTTAAAATCGTCAATAGACCCATCTTAAGAGTTGGAAAATGGAAAGTGACGAAGGCGGCTCCTCCATCTTCCGCAGAATCCAGAAGCCTGAAAATCGTATTTTGACAAGTTGACAAAAGCAGAGGGACGACAGACATTATGGACATTATAACAACACTGTAGAATTGTGCAATTGTACATCACGCCTTTGTGCTTTGTATACCATATCTATTGCGTCATCTGTCATTTCTACGAGGAAAGTTGTGCAGTATTACGTAAATTGCAGCAATAGAATCTCTCAATGCTCATTGTGTCATCGTCTTGTTACATGAAACGCAAAAATGACACTCAAAGAAATCAGGAAGCCAAAATAGCGATTGGACACTTATTGATATATAAAAGCATAAAAAACTTAACATTTTTCTTTGCACTTATATTGACTTGTTTCTGAGCTTGTTTCTTTACACTTTTATGAACTTCTTCTTTACGCTAGTTATAGGGTAAACCGGGGCAAAGCCGACCAGTTAATAGTCAACGATTTTTAAAAAGTTATTAAGATATGGAACTGATCTATTTTTTTTTTCATTTCGAGTCCTACATTATTACATATCATATTTCTCTATGTATTAATCACATAAATAAAACAATGATTTAATAATTTAGTTATTTCTAACAAGCTGTACTTCGTCGGCTTTACCCCACACCTTGGGGTAAAGGCGACCTGTAGCTTTTTATGAAAATCAAAAGATTTGAACATTGCAAAATATAATGATTAGCTTCTATGTTATTGAAAGTATTTGTCAAATTACCTTTAAACATATGCAGAAAGAAGAATAAGTTATTTTGAATAAAAATAGTGATAGCTACGATCAGATACGATATAACCTCTTATTTTTGTTGACATTCTACTGGTGACAGACTACCAGAGTTGCCAACATTGGCGATTTGTCACCAAATTGTCGACTTGACCTTGATTTCTATTGGTCTATCTTTTTAACGCAAGTGTTTATTCGTCAATCTCAGATCCAAGAGAAATAAAGTCGCCAAATGTTGGCAAGCCTGACCACACGCAAAGGTGTCTAGCCTACAAACTATTAAATGGTCGCTTTTACCCCAGTGATGAGGCCTAAATTATTTACGAGATTTGATGTATTTTAAACTTGAATTACGTTTAATTATTATAATTACGTGATGTGATATTGTTTCTACTATCAAAATATCAAATTGTCATACTGTAAGTATTAACATTAACGTCAGAAGTGTTATATTTCTGCCAGCGAATCTTCCATTCTTTCGTTGTCAAAACTGTTTTCGGTATAATTTTTCTTTTACAACGTCAATTTTCAAGATTTAAGTAAGTAACACTATCTCTACAATGAAATAGATTTATTTTGTGCAAGGTGGAATTAAAATTTTTCAATAATAACAACGTTATAAGCAAAGTCAGCTTTACCCCACCGGTCGGCTTTGCCCCGGTTTACCCTACTTAGATGCTCTTTTACATAATTTCTTTACAGCTTTATATACTTTTTTTCTTCTCAAAACACTCTTTTCGTTTTTTACTTTCAAAAGCTTTATTGCTATAACATTTATTATGTCCTTTTGTTGGCAAGCAAAATGCACTTTTTGAGCTTCATTTTGCATACATGGTGTTTATTATACCTATTGTTTTAACATGCAAGAAAAGCTTAATTTCTTTTAAAAAACGACAGAGTCTATAATTCGTACCGAAAAAATCGGCTATTTGTATCGAAATTTCGATACAAATATAACGGACAAAATATGTGGGCAAGTCTTTTATGAAAGGAATAAGAGAAGGGATGAACGTGTGACTCCATAATCCGAGGGAGACTGGAAAACAACCCTCCCATAAGGCGGAGCGTGACAAATTATCGTAGTGTCATTTACCGGGAGAGCCATTTAATATTGTGACATACATATATATTCTATCGGCTTTGTCAACATCTTGAAAAATGGCTTCTTTTCATATGGGACATTTTTTCTTAGGTGTATCCACCTGAAAAAGACTTTCTCTAATCGATCTCAAACTTATATTGGCATGAATGTGTACCCGTGTAGAAAATGTCCTAATTATTATACATATAATATAGGGCATCCATATAACACTTGAACAGTTTTTTTGGGAGGGCAGAGGGGATAAAAGTCCTTTTGATTTCCTTGCTTTTCGAGTTGCTTTTGAAGAGACTAATAATATTTATATACATATACATATAGTTTCATAAAAAGTGGGTCGGGTGTGGGTTAAAAAACGGTGAATAATTATATATGTATATCCCGCGCATGTGTTATATTATATAGATATATTAGTACCCGTGCCTCGATCCGTACAGAAATTGCCACAATTAGCCCTATTTGAAATTCATTATATTTATAAAAATATATAAAAGATGATTATATTTATATTATTGGAAAATTTAGTAATTTGTATATTGTTGACAAACATGTAAAAATATATTTCTAGGTACTTTAAATAGATTTTCATGAAAATTATTATTGAACTACATTTTATGATTATATTATGTTCATAATAATTTTAGTAAATTTCAAGAGGTTTAACAAATTTTAAAGAATACTAAAACATTTTTTATTATTAAATTACTTAAAAATTATCAAACTTTTTTGAATGCTTTGAAATTCCTTAAAATCACTCTCGAAATCACTTGAAATCTCGTGAAATCTTTAGAAATCCTTTGGCATGTGAATTGTGAAATTTCTTGAAAATTCTTTAATTTTTTCATATTCTTTTAAAATCTTTTGACATTTTTTAACTTTATTTATAAAATCCCTTACAATATTTACAAATATTTTTAAATAATTGAAAGTCCTGAAAGTATATTATGTTTTTTTTTTTTTCAGAATTCCTTAAAAACTTTTTAATATCACTTGAAATCTCTCAAAATCGCTTTAAACATCCTATAAAATCACATATTATCTCTTTTAAAATCCTTTAGGAAAGCTTGATGTCTGAAATTTTGGAAAATATCTTAAAATCCTTTTAAATATTTATAAATTTCCTAGAATCACTTGAAATTCCTTGAAACCTCTTTAAATTCCTTAAAATTCCTTAAAATCACTTGAAATATTTTTAAAATCCTTAAAAATTTTTTAATATCATTTAAAGTCCCTTCAAATAACTTAAAAAAATTTTTTAATACTCTAAAATTTTGAAACTCTCGTGAACTATTTTAAAATTTGTTAAAAATTTATTTAAATCACTTATTGTTTCTATATAATTAATAACTCTTTTTTTATAATAGGACTTTTGTTTTCAGAAAATTAAATAGTTTAATAATCAAATATTGTGAATATACCTAATTACTCCGGAGAATAGTTTTTTAATCCTGATGGGGCATTGACCAGTTCTTCCTCGGTGGGGTATTTACTAGGTCATTTTTTGGGTAAATTAACAAACTTCTGGCCAGTTTTCCTTAAGTAGGGCCACATCAGATGTACGAAAAACTGACCAAGACCCTGTCAGAACCCCATCAAAATTTCTCTGCACGGGTACTTATTTACAGGAAAAAATTTTGTTCGATTGGATAAAATTTGACCGAGAGGTAGGGAAGAAGAGGAATTTTAAGATATTGTGCTGATGGTAGCCCCTAATTCGATTCATGCCATAAACTCCTTTCGTATGGAATAAACTAAATGTTTTACTACATGTTTTTGATGCATTTTTTCATGATCATTTTTATGAATATTTTTTTTTTCAAAAATTGCCAATAAGGTAAAAATAAAATTTGTTCAAAATGAATGTAAATTTCTATCATAAAATTTTAACAAATTAAAATAAATAAATGAATAATAATTATTTATAAAATTATTGATTCCAAATGAAAGTTTCTCAAAATTAATCTATTTTTAAGATTAAATTCAGTTATATTCCGAAAAAAAAGAACAATAAAATATGTAATATAAAATGATATCATAAAAGAATAAAATGATGTTTTCATTTGGTTTATAGCGGGGTTCAGTTTTAAATTAGGCCCTGGCTTAAATTTCTGTACACAGAAAGAAGAAGGTCTGAAACTGTTTATAGTTTAAGTCAGTTTTTAGGCACTTTTAGTCTCCTTTTAGACTTCTTAGTCTCAAAACAAGACTAAAAAGGGACTAAATTTAGAATCAAGTGTAAAAACTGACTTAAAGTGTAAACATGCAGTTTCAGACCTTTTTTCTGTGTACTTATGGTTGGATTTTTTCCATACCTAATTTAAATTATTGCTGTGAGACAACTCGATTTACGGAGAATACAATTTTCTTACGACAGTGCAATAAAATAATATATTACGTGAATCAACAAGACGAGATCAGAACAGCAGGCACGCGCGTGACGCGCGTCTGCTAATATATATTGTCAGTAACTACATATACAATTAAGCATCTCAATTTCTAAATGAATTAGTAGTTTTTAACTCTTACTATGTAATTTTGTACTTTTTAACTAATATAATTGATAGGAAAAATGCTTATTAAAAGAATAAAATTAGTAAAGGGATCGGCTAATATTTCATTAGTAACTTTTTACTTATATATATATATACAGATTATTGAGAGAGCACAATAAGTTCCAACTTCTTCCATGTTAAATGACACATTGCACTCCAGAAATGAAAAGGAAAGTCGCGAATTGTAACCTGCGTAGGTACAGCAAATATTCATAAGTAAGTGGGTGTGGCACTCGAGGGTGAAATGTTTCTTACTTTCTTTCATTTTGGCAAGAGTTTTATGAGGGAAAAGCACACAAGGGCTGTGTCATTACCTAGATTTGGGTTCAAGAGACCCTGTGCTCACCGACCATAACTTAAGGTCATACTGTTCTAGGTCTCTAGAACGTCTAGCTCGTGTACCTGAAAGTAGCATTGAAGGCAAATTTTCTCTGTATATTTGCCTATCTGCTGTACCATTGCCTATTTCTGTTCAGGATTGTAAGACGACAACCGAATTTTATAACATCCAAAATGCGAATTCACAATGCACAAGTGGAGCGAAGGTATACAATTTACAGAGAATTTGCTAAATGGGCCTATAATTACTTTTCAGAGGCGGCTTGAATATTCCGATGCACAGATGACTGATGAATACTGGTATGGGTCCCTGTACTGTTTTGACGGGATGGGGAAGGTATATTTGATTTACAGGGTCCTCTCAGGTCAAGGCATCGATATAAGTGGATTACTACCAGATTATCCTAAAGTTTATGCCAAATATACCATTCAAAAGGGCAAGCCAGCACCCGAGTAGAAATTTTGCTGTGGCCCCGATTGGGCCCAGATTGGGGAATCTGGCCCGGATTTCAGACCGGGGATGAAATACACGGCATGACCAGGCCCAGACCTGGTCCGATCGGGCCAGGCGTTTCATCACCGATCTGGGCCAGGTTTGGAAATTTCTGCACGGGGCAGACGTGCTTTAGCGTCATTACAGCGCGTCTCCAGCCACTCTTCTAAGGGCATGTGATACTTTACCGCATAAGAGCAATTTTATTTACGTTCGCATCAGTAATAAATATTTTACACTAAAACTAGGCCATTTACCTCTGTCAGTATTAAATGAACCCGTGTAGAAATTTCCCTATCTTTCCCCACTTAAAGTAGGGTTCTAGCGTGGCCCGGACTAGAAGTTCTAGTCTAGAAAAAAACTAATCGGGGCCCTGTCTGGCGCTAGTGGGAAATTTCTTACTTTGATAATTCTATCTGTATTTAGTGGGACCCCGACTAGAAAATCCCCACTAACCTTACTTTCGCAATTATTATAAGATTCGGCTGTTAGGTGGCGCGCTCAACATAACCTCTCGACTTTGGTAAAGTGCACAAGTGTCAGTCGTGTCGTGACAATTGATAAAATAATTAATTAATACAATAATTATGGAAAGGAAAAGGCACCAGCAAGAGCAAGGACGATTGCGGAGTAAAAAGTTTCGCCTGCAGCAAAATCTGCAAAAGGAAATTTTTGAAAGCTCGTCTAACAATTCTGAAGGCAAGTAATGTATTTATAATATAAGATAATTAAAGTAATAGCTGGTAATAGTATAAGAAAACATTAAAATAAAATATAAAAGTACAACAATATAATTATAATAATAGATGTTTATAAATAAGTAGATATATGTATATATGTATATAGGATATATAATATATATATATATATTTTTTTTTTAATATGAATAGGTTAAAATAAAGTTGAATATAAAATTATATATTTTTATGTTTATTTCTAGCGATGTATTTGTATTTGGGACGATATGAGGAAAAATTTTGAGCATTTCTACTTCAAATCGTCCCAAATGCATAACTATATACGTATATAATTAAAAATATATATATATATATATCGGGGGGACCTGATTAGGGCCACAGCGAGACCCTTTCTTTAATAGGGCTGTGGAAGGGCTATTCACACTAGGCCCCTACTAGAACTAGTAGTCGGGGCATAAACTGACAAAAGCGTTATGATCTATAGTTGGGGCCCCGACTAGTTTTACCCATCAGGGCCCGACTAAAACAAGGGAAAACTAGTGAGGCCTCCACTAGACCCCTATCGAAATTTCTACACGAGAAGGTAATTGGACTAGTTTTAGTGAAAAATATTTATTACTGCGAACATAAAGTTGCGTAAACTAAATTGCTCTTATGGTAAAGTTCACATGCCCTTAATTCTCACACCAAAAGTACCAATAAGAATTATCTTTATTATTATGCATATTTAATATTTATTTATTATCATTGCTTTTTATAGGTAACACATTAAAGAACTAATAATATGTAATTATTGATTACTGAATTACTAATTGATTTTTCGTTGCAGATAAATGTAAAGAAAATAATAAGGAATTTTTATCCACAGCACTGAACTGGCTAAAATCGAAGCTAAAATGCATTTTCTCTATTATGTATTTGTTTTTAAACGCGAGATATATGTTTTAGATGTAAATTTTGAAGACGCGCGTTTTTAAAATATCCTAGCTATTTTGTGTCGACCGGGAATAATCTTGTCTCTGATGTAGTCGAATAACAAGTAATTTCATGTAATCATAAATTTTTAACTCTCGGATATATTACATATTAAAATTTAAATGCATCTTTATTCTAAAGCGGTGAGACTCTTCAAAAGTGAATTTATGAAGTATGTAATTATGGTTATATACTTGTTTTCGTAAATATTGACATGCTGGGTTTAATATTCAAGGCTGTATAAACCTTTTCACCTTTTGTAATTTATATACAGGTATATGTACAAAGGGTGCCGTACGAAAATGCCGGTATAGGCCACAAGTATATGAATTGCACAGATCCGTATGCTTTTTAGGCATAGATTTATTTATTAATTTTGTAAATCACTGAAGAAATAGAAAAAGTAAGTCGTAATTATTAAATCCAGCTCTTCTCTTGATCCGAAATCCGGATAACCGTCAATAATGATTCAATCTTTTTCACCTTTTTCATTATCGCTGATAAGCGTACGTCTCATCACTCCTTCCAACTTTCCTCTTTACCGCATCATTTCCCGGAAACGTCACCCTACTTTATCTGTAAGATTTTCTTTAGAGTCATCAAACCCTTTTTTTTCAACTCACGCATCCTTTTCTTGTCTTGCAAGAAAAGTTCATCCTAAAAACAGTGCGCAAAGTATCTCAAAGTGGCTGAGAAGTACCACCAACCCATTAGAAATCCGCGCAGGGGAAAAGTTTTAGTTGCGTTGTCGTGGCTGCGAGACGCCATTGCAGCGCGCTACTTTCCGATTGGTGCGCTGAACCAGTGACGTACGCCAGGTAGGGGAATGAGGCGTCAAGGGCGGAGCATCTTCTCTTCCAACTCAACATGCTTCATTACAACTACCCAACATTTAGAGTTTCATAGCTTTGCCAGCAGTACTCGTGAGAGCTGCTGACCCAGCAATTTTGACTTGGTGTCCTAGTACCTTCACTAATTCGAGTCTAGATTTCTCTAATCTAAAGTTTCTTTGGAATCCCTCTAAAGTTTTCCAAAAATCGAAATCCCGAGTATTTTGACAACATTCGGTTCTTATTGTGCGCGATCAATCACCGAGTGTCGTGTTAAGTGTAGTGCCGTTTTGCAAAAACCTTGTTCGCCTAAAGAAAATTTGCTTTGCGATTGTGTTTTTCTTCTGGACGTCCTTTGATAGGACGTCCACGGAAATTATTTTTCTTGACGAATGATTGAAAAAGACATTGACATAATGCTTAGTTATAATACTTTGGCAATGTATCGCCAACAACAGCAATCTGGACAACAATCGTTATCTCAACAAGCACAACAGCATCAGTCCCAACATGGACAGCAACATCCTGAGGATGGTCTTCAACAATATTGGTACGGATATCCTCATGGGCATGCACATGCTGCTCATCATCAGAGTCCAACAGTTCCACAGCAGTATCTGAATCCTTCTGATGTCCTTTCCTGGCCACATGCACACGCACATCATTATTCACATTTTCAGTACCAACATCATCATGCTTATCAGCAACAACAGCAGCATCAACAGCAGCTTAGTGCTGGTGGTGTTGGTGATTGGAGTAGCGATGAAGGCAATAATAATTCCTCCGCCGTCGGAGTCGCGAGCGAACCAAGTCCTCCAATCACAATTAGCGGTAGCGAAATTAGCAGCCCTGGAACACCTTCTACACCACCTGCTAACAATAACAACAGTAATAATAATGGATCCAGTACGCCGATTCGACCTTCACAGATTCGAAGTCCCTACGAATGGATGAAGAAACCTTCCTATCAGACTCAACCCAATCCAGGTTTGTTGTTTTTCGTTTCTTAGTTTTAAGTTTACGAATTTTATTTATACTATATCTGTTGTAATCTTTAAATCATGTTTCTGTATAACTGTGTAAGGAAATTAATTATGTGACATTTTTCTTAAAGTTGACGATGGCAATTATTATAGTTTCAGTTACAGAAACAACATCAATCGTTTCAAGGCAATTGGAGCAACGGACAAAACTCTAGCCAAAACTTTCCAATTTTAGCTAAACCAATCAGTTTTTTCGAAAAAACCCCCTCCTGGTTTTGTGAAAAACCCTCCCAGGCTAAAGGACATTTCAATCCGTGTATTTTTGCGCCCTAAAAACTATATATCTTCGAAATAATTTTTTGTCCGTTGCTCCAAAAGCTTTAATAAACATAATTTTCATCGTGATGATATGCGTGAGTAAAGTTTCGAATGTTCATTGAACGATCCAAAAAAATTTATATTTTTTAAAAATTTCTTTCGTTAATATTACTTCATGGACCTCAAAAACACGTTCTATAAAGAAAAACCCAACACTTTTTAATTCTAAGGGTGAGAAACAACAAACAACCCTTAACGTACTTTAACACATGTGCCATTTTAAAGTCGTTAAAAATAACATTTATTCACCGATAAAATTGTTCAAGCCTTCAATAATCGTAACTAGAAGAAATACTACAATTAAATCAACACCCTCGACCACCCCCAAAAACCACCCCTTACGAAAAATGACAAAAGTCGAAAAATGACCCTATAATTAATAACTATATAAAAATTTTTCGACGTGAAAAATTTTCTTTAGTAGTCTAACGAATAATAGATAGGGTTAAAACCCCAGGTCCGAATTCTAAAAACCACCCCTCGTAGTAAATGATTATTTAAGTGTTGAGAAATCGCGAAAAAAGGGCAATAGTTAATAAAAACTCGGAAATTTGAAAACACAGAAAATTAGTATTTATGGTGTCTGAAAAACCAGGGGTAGAAAGAATTCGCGCTAGAACCATTAAAATCCACCCCTTGCGAAAAATGACAAAAGTCGAAAAATGACCCTATAATTAATAACTATATAAACATTTTTCGAGGTGAAAAATTATCTTTAGTGGTCTAACGAATAATAGATAGAGTTAAAACCCCAGTGTTGAGAAATCGCATTAATATTCTCAAAAATTTTATTTTCCCTAATATGTATTTATTTTACCGAAAATCATTTGATGGAATAGCAATCTGCTTTAATTTTTATTAATAATATTTATTTAATTTTTTTTATTTATCCTAATTGTCAATTTACTTTATTTTAATATTTCCGAATTTACGAGGTGACACTGCATGCAAAATTACAAAAGAGCCACGGGACTTTCTCACTAATTCGAAACCTCCTGTTTTGTCAATACAATTAGGGTTTTTGAAAGCATTACACTGACCAGTTCGATTTCCACAAATTATTGACTATGACATTCGAGACAGATGTCACCCCAGACCCCATGAAAAGAAACCTGCAGAAATCCTTGGCCTTGGCGCGAAGTTCAAGATTCTCAACACTTGAGCTCGCACTTGAGCTAAGGAAGCTAATCCTCAGGGGCGGCGGAGACTGAGGATGTAGAATTCTACACCCGGAAATTTAGAAAATATTTTTATATTTTCCAACTTTTTCCACCAGTCTCATATTCATATTCAGAAATTTGCTCAAACTTTATAAACAGAAAAAAATTTTCTATCACTTACAGACACCCCTCCCTCCTTGCTTCCGTAAGTTCGCACCTGGGAAGAATTAGTTCCGTCGGGCCTGCTAATCCTATAACCTTTCTAAAGTCTATTAAGCCTCTCAAGTCTGTGTCTGGATTTTAGTCAAATATTTCAAATGCTTAAATAGAGGTGACTAACTAATAATTAAAATATTCTGAGACGTATGAATATTCTCCAAATTTTATTTTCCCTAATCTAAGGCTGCAAATGGAGATTTTTTACAGGGCGAGCATTCGAAGTCGAGCGGATAGATGCGACTTTTAGGAGAGAGGGAAGACCCACGAAATCTTCCCACTCCACTTACTACTACATTCTCACTGTGGCGGCTCACGGACGGGGTATAGAGGAGACGCGGAGATGTAGTGGTGAGTGGTGGGAGGTGTTTCACGGGATCTCGAGTTCTCGTTTCTCGAGCGGCAGACCGATTTCTTGCGTACCTAACAACCCAATTATTAGCAAAAGTAATGCTCGGATTTTTCTTTATGGTTTCATTAAAAAGAGCAACTCAAAAACTATCCAAAAATGTAAAAACCTCAAAATCGAATTTTGCAGCCTTAGACCCCTTTCCTCGGCCCACGTCACAATATTAATTTTACCGAAAATCATTTCACGGAGTAGCAATCTGTTTTAATATTTATTTATCCGAATTTTTAATTTTTATTTTTCCGAGATACCATTTCCGAATTACCATCATTTAATCTATACATCATTTTTCATAATCCCCATGTCACCAAAACTACATATGGAACAGAAATCTCATTATTTCTAAAATGATGTCCGACACCCGGATTCTTTCGATAATGCCCTGAAACTCGCCCTGAAATCTGAACGAGCCAGTCATAATATAGTGATGCACCTCGAGACAAGGAAATCTTGATTCTTGATTCATATCGCTCGAAATTTCGAGAATATTTTTAACCAAGATTCTTGAACAATCAAATGTTTTTCTTGTTTTACTCGAGAATTCTTGCTTTTTTTCAATATGAAGTAGGGTGAATATGTTTATGTAACCATGGTAACACATATATTAGTGCCATTTAATAATTTTTTCAAGATTCTTGATAATGATAAGAAAACATCGAGACAAGATCTTGAAAGTCAAAATCTCGCTTGAATGCATCACTACAAAAATAGCAATAAAAAATACTACAAAATAGCAGTCTTTTTGATAATATAGAAATTTCATACTTCCTGAAAGTATGAAATTTCTATTATCAAAAAGACTGCTATTTTGCATAAAATGCAGTTTCAGTGATACGGGGATTAATGAAAGGTTTATTCAGAAGAAAAAATATGAGCGCGCCTACGGTGCGCGGGGGATTGGGCCTGGTTTGGTTTTCGCCGCGCTCCATGTTGCGCTTGCGCGCGCCTAAATATTTATACGACACGCTCTTGTGTATTTCGGGACGCTTATACCTATATATGTATATTCTTTTTGTAATTACTACACCTTTGAATGCAGAAGAAAACTAATTTACTTAAGGCTCTATCGACCTTAAGGAGCACATTCTCATCATCTGGGCACTCGCGCTTCGCGCTCGATATTTGATACAAATTTTTAAAAGTATTTTTCACGATTAAAAGGAAAACTATTCATCCTATCAAAAAATAGTCAAAGGAGAACTTGTAGATCTTTTTAAGACCAATAATTATGTTGCTTATCATTTTTTTTGCATCTCGCGTTATTTGGCTCAAAATTTGAATTTTCGATTTTTTAAGGAAATTCAAAAACTTGTTATGCCAATCCTATAAGGCGTTCAAAAAGAAACATTTTTCACCTCTTGACATTTTTTCATAGCGTGTGCTATTTAGCTTAAAAATTTAATTTTCTTTATTTTTTTTTAAATTTTCGAAATGTTATGTCTGACAATTTTTGTTTTATCGAAAAAAGTCATAATGATAAACTGTTCGACTATTTAAGTACTACGAATAGCCTTAAACAGAAATTGTAAATTAAAAAAAAAGTGTTATCAAAAATTTTCAAAATGCTCCAGCTTTTTGAATTTTTATCCAAAATGGCTGGCCAATGAATTTGACCTTCATTTTAGGACACTAAAAGAGTATACCAAAGGCTAATCCAATCGGTCAATTCTTTTGAAAGTTAACGTGCTCACAAACTAAAAATCTACAGACACACAGACAGACAGGCAGGCAGGCAGACACATTCGTAAAAACATGTTTTTCGGGTTCAGGGGGTCCCAAAACGTGGACATTTGACAAAAACGGGAGGGGGGGTCAAATTTTACACAAATCTAATACCTTCTCTGACGAGAATGTAATATGTTAAATAGTAATTTTTTACATTCTTATCAGAGAATAATGTATTAGTTTTGTGTAAAATTTGACCCCCCCATTTTTTGTCAAATGTCGACGTTTTGGGACCCCCTGAACCCGAAAAACATGTTTTTACCAATGTGTCTGTCTGTCTGTCTGTCTGTCTGTCTGTAGATTTTTTTTGTGAGCACGATAACTTTTGAAAGAATTGACCGATTTGATTGGCCTTTGGTATACTCTTTTAGTGTCCTAAAATGAAGGTCAAGTTCGTTAGCCAACCATTTTTGATAAAAATTTAAAAATTTTGATCATTTTTAAAATTTTTGAAAAAATTTTTTTTTTAATTTACAAATTCTGTTTAAGGATAATCGTATTACTTAAATAGTCGAACAATTTATCATTATGACTTTTTTCGATAAAACAAAAATTGTCAGACTTATAACATTTTGAAAATTCAAAAAAAAAATAAAGAAAATTAAAACTTTAAACTAAATAACACACGCTATGAAAAAAAGTTAGAAGATGAAAAATGTTCCTTTTTTAACGCCCTATAAGACTGGTATAAACACTTTTTGAATTTTCTTGAAAAATTCTAAAATTTAACATTTTTAGCCAAATAACGTGATACGCGTTACTTGGCTAAAAATTTGAATTTTATATTTTTAAAGAAGGTTTAAATATCGAGCGCGAAACTCATGTGCACTGATGAGAATGTGTTCCTTAAGGTCGATAGAACCTTAAGTAAATTAGTTTTCTTCTTCATTTGAAAATAAAGAAATTTAAATAAATGTATATAGCAGCGATGAAGGTTGGTAAGCGAATGCAAGCGCGCGAAGTGTGATGAGAATGTGCTCACAATGGCACCCCTAGTTTATTATAAAAATGATGTCAAACGGTATAATTTCGGAAAATTTGTATCAGAAACTGAACAGTTTCAGTCCGATCTAATCCGAAGAAAGTTTTCAATCCGAATTAATCTGGGGCCCATATTCAAAATCAATTCGAACTTGTAATCCGAATGAATCCTGTCAATCCGAATTTTAATCAGAATTTCGGAAATCAAGTCATATTTTGATTCTTTATGTTAATTTATTAACATATGCACGGGAAATAAATGTATTAAAAAGGATACTTGTTTTTTTGGCAAATAAATTAAAACATTAAAAATTTATACATAAATTCAAAACGGAAAATAACGCGAGGTTTGAGTTGATATGTCAATGGAACTCCCCATATTTATTTTGATGAGTTTATAAATCTTAATAATAATAATAATAATAATAATAATAATAATAATAATAATAATA